>JALPQI010003689.1:0-62405 GCA_025490895.1 Thaumatotibia leucotreta | reverse complement strand
CCAAACCAGGGCCATCGGGCACATCAGCTGGGCAACAGCAGCGGTTTCTCGCCGGCAGGGGAGACACCAGGGGCAGAACACGCCCCAGGGGCAGAGGGGGCAGAGGCCGCCAGCAAGGGCATGGAGATGCCCAACGCCGCGGCCAATAACAATACGAAGACGCGAGCAAAGGGGGTGACGTTCCTCCAGGCCAACATTCACCACGCCATCGCGGCCACTGCGGTCGTGGAGAAGATCCTTGGCGACAATGGCCTGGACATCGCCCTCATACAAGAACCATGGTTGAACAACAAAGCCATGGTAACCGGACTTAACAGGGCAGGAAAGGTACTCGTACATGAAAAAGGTCTTAAACCCAGAGCCTGCATTGCGTTTAACAAACGTATTAACTTCTTACCTGTTACAGAAATCTGCAGTGACGACATCGTAGCTGCCTACGTCGATCTCAAAGGCAGAGGAACACGGAAGGTACTAGTCTGCTCCGCCTATCTGCCTGGAGATAAACTAGACCCTACAGAAGAACTGTCTAAGGTTGTAGAGTACGCTCAAGCACAAAAGGCAGAACTCATCGTGGGCTGCGACGCCAATGCCCACCACACCATCTGGGGGAGCACTGGAATTACCAAAAGGGGTGAGTTACTCGCTGATTTCATCTTTACTAATTGTCTGCAACTGTTAAACAGAGGCAATACGCCCACGTTTGTAACTAGGGCGAGACAGGAAGTATTAGATATAACGTTCGCAACAGAAAAGGTAGCTAGGTGCCTGTCGAACTGGCATGTCAGTTGCGAAAACTCAATGTCGGACCACAAACACATAATCTTTGGTGTTAGCGACTCTTTAGATGACGACATAGCTATGCGTAGAAATCCAAAAGATACATCGTGGGAGGCATATAGGGCCGAACTAGATTCTCGTCTAAAGGAAATTCATACACAAGTTAAAACACCATTGTCCCTCAACTTAGCAGTCGATCTTATCTCGGAAGGCATGACCAAGGCCTATGAGCAGAGCTGCCCGTTGAAGGCAATAAAGTCATCTAATACTACGATGTGGTGGAACAAAAAGCTGGAGAAACTCCGCAAATCCACACGCCGCTTATTCAATCACTCTGCCACGCCATCTGAGTGGGAACGGTACGGCAGGGCACTGACTAAATACAATAAACAAATCAGGAAAGCTAAAAGGCGGTCTTGGAGAAGATTCTGTGACGAAATTGCCCAAACAAACAAAGGTGCGAGAATTCACAGAATACTCTCAAAGACTCCAACCAACTATCTTGGTCTACTCAAGAGACCGGATCCGAATCCGGACCGGAGTGTTTACGAACACAGAAGTGGAAACCCTCGACCTCCTTAGGGCAACCCACTTCCCAGGTTCGTATTCCAACAGTAACACACAAACATGTACCCAAAGGAATCAACAAATTCATAGGGCAAACAACAAAGACTGGAATTTGGCATCTAACATCTTTAGACCAAACCAAATTAAGTGGGCATTGAGCAAATTCAAGCCATTTAAATCGGCCGGAGAAGATGGAGTGTTCCCTGCGCTCCTACAACATGGACAGGACCACAACAATGTGGCTCCACTCCACCTGATCGTAAGTGAAAAGTAGAGCTCAAATCGCAGCGGAAACGAACAGGAGACAATTAGCTTATGATAGTCCTCTGCTGGACGTGGGCCTCTCTTATTACCTATGCGTATAGACGCATTAGGAGGTAAATGCCCATACCACGCTGGGCAAGCGGATTGGTGATCGCAGTAATGTGTCCACTATGATGACGCTGCTATGCTACCCATCATCAATCTTTTATCAAATAATGGTAAGTGACACTTCAATCCCTTAGTCGACTCTTACGACACCCTTAGGAGTTGGGGTGGTGACAAATGTATTCTTACTGCCGTCACCACACGGCAAGTGTCACAACATCGGTCGTTCAAAATAAGACTACCATTAATTAAGTAGTGCCTGCACTTGCCGCACGCACTTAGGCAATTCCACGCGAGAGTAGTGTAATATAAGTGACCAATTTCTCGCATGTTTTTTTGTTAATTTTGCAAGTTTTACTATAATTATACCTAGATATCGAAATGATAATTATCTAGTCCCGCACCTGGTCAGAATATTTCGAGCGAGCTTTGCGTTAAGATATATACCAGATAAATGGACTCAGGTCAAGGTAAAATTCATACCAAAAGCAGGGAAAAAGGACTACTCGCAGCCCAAATCCTTCAGACCAATCAGTCTAACATCCTTCCTTCTAAAAACAATGGAAAGAATCATTGATCTGCACATTAGAACGCGTTACCTGGTGGCAAAACCACTCAGCCACAATCAGCATGCTTACCAAAAGGGAAAATCAACAGAAACTGCCCTACTTGACCTGGTTGACAAGGTGCAAAAAACCCTAGAGGAAAAGCAAACCGCTCTTTGTGCGTTCCTTGATGTAGAAGGTGCTTTCGATAATAAACCCACGGAAACCATTCTTAATGGAATGAGATCAAAGGGAGTAGATGAAACCACCACCAGATGGGTAGAGAATATGCTCTCTAACAGAGTAGCTACTCTAACCCTCAATGAAATAGAACATAAATTCCACACCACGAGAGGATGTCCTCAGGGAGGCGTTTTATCCCCACTACTATGGACCCTCGCAGTGGATCAACTCCTTGCATTACTGCGGGACAAAGATTATGACACACAAGGATATGCCGACGACCTTGTAATCATAATCAAAGGACCCAGCCTCCATACAATCTCAGATTTGATGCAAGGAGCTCTTAATACAATATCTAAATGGTGTAAAGAAAATGAATTGTCCATTAATCCGAGTAAAACGGTGTTAGTACCTTTCATAAAAAAGAGAAAACTGGAAAAACTCGGAAAACTAGAACTTAATGGACAAACAATTCCCTATTCAAGTGAGGTGAAATACCTAGGGGTCACATTTGACCAAAAGTTGACATGGAATCCTCACATGAAAAATATTTTACAAAAAGCAAAAATACGGCCTGCCTAACGGCAACAGGGGCCTTCTCCTCTACACCAGGGGCGGCCCTAGACGCACTGCTTAATATAACACCACTCCACTTGCAAGTGCAGAAGGAGGCAAAGCAATGCGTCTACAGAATAAGCACGCTGAACAGGCCTACATGGCGCTCTCAAGCCCTTGTCTCACTTAAGGCCCAGGTATTTGGAAACAGTACCCTCAGCATGCCATCAGATGATATTCATACAGAATGTCAATTCACCAAACTGTACAAGGTGGAAATTCCCTCGAGACACAAATGGGCGAACGACCAAATGTCTGTCGAAAAGGGAAGCCACATTTGGTACACGGATGGATCCAAAAAAGGCGAAAAAGTAGGATGTGGCATATATGGGGAGAGGCCTAAGCTCAGAGCGAGCGTCAGCATGGGTGAATTGGCCTCAATCTTCCAGGCAGAAGTCTTCGCCATCAACAGATGTGCTGAGATTAACCTGGACAGAAACCTCAGAAATCAAAACATCTACATCAATTCGGACAGTCAAGCTGCCCTGTTAGCACTAGAGTCCCTTGAAACCAACTCTAGACTTGTCCTGGATTGCAAGATAAAGCTAAACGCCCTGGCTAACTCCAACAAAGTCACACTTAGATGGGTACCAGGACACTCCAACATTGCTGGAAATGAAGCAGCGGATGAACTTGCCAGGAAAGGTGCGGACACTTCCCTGATCGGACCAGAACCGTTCTGTGGAACCACCAAACAACAGGCTTATTCGATGATTAACAATCTGGAAAAAATGAGAGCCATCAGAGAGTGGAAGACCGTCAAAGGAAACACACATTCTAAAGCTCTCATACAAGGGTTCAACAACAAAAATACTACAGAGCTACTAGGGCTCAAAAGATACAAAACTTGTGCGGTGGTCAGAATTTTGACCGGCCACTGCAAACTGAACAAACACATGTTTCTAATGGGTAAGAAACAAGAAGCATTATGCAGGTTCTGCCAGGAAGAGGAGGAAACTGCGATGCATATCCTCTGCTCCTGCGGACCATTAATGCATAAAAGAAGTATCCACCTAGGTAGGCACATACTGCAACCATATGAGGTACACAGCATTACAGCCCAAAGAATCTGGAAATTTCTGGACTCAACGGGTATAAGTAACAACCTTTAAAATACAAGGGGCCGCCACAATAGATCAACGATTGGTCGAAGCGGCACAGATTGGCCCAACACACTACAATAATAATAATAATAGTGTGTCTACTATGAAGACGCTGCTGCCCATCATAAATCTTCAACAAATGAAATGGTCGTGACACTTTAATTACTTAGTCGTATTTTACGACACCCATGGGAAGAGTTGAGGACGTTGAGGAGCTAACAATAGTACATTACATCAGAGGCCGGGAAAATGAGGATTTCCGGCCAAGTTGGTATACCTATACTACCGAATAGGTAACGAGGCCGGGAATCCGTTTTCACGCCGAGGCATGTATAATGCTTTTCTCAAACATACAAAGAAATACAAAAAAAGTCAATGGTGTCGAAATTAAAAAAAAAAGTTACTTTGCAGGCCTAGGCCTGAAAAGTGTTATGTTATTCCATTTCTATCCCAGTGAGTAACTGCGCCCTAAAAGCGATACTTCCGAGTCTATTTCATTGATTTCATTTTTTTTACTGGGTTTTTGAGAGGTTGAATATGCTAACCGTATGTGTGCCATAGCACAGGAGAATAGAAAATAGAAGAGATAGGGAATGTCTGCTTAAGTTGTATCGGGAACCAGAATACTCCTTGCCGCTCGGTTCTTCAAGAATTTCAATGGTGTCACATATCATCTGAAGCACTGTTAATACCTGTAAAATATTAATACCGTGAAACCACCCAATTATAGTCCAATATTGCAACTTTTTTTTAAATAATTGCAACTATGGTCCACAATTGCAATTCCTAAGGATCAGTCCTAATCTTGATGAAGAAGTCTTGCCTATGAATAGCACGATTAATATAAAATCTAATGAAAGATATTTGATTAACTTTTGGACCATGTTGGGAGCGTTTGGACTAGAATTAGGTGATATTACGGTAATTAATTAAAATTTAAGTCACATTTTATTGCTTATCGTGTCGTTGTTTTACAGATAATTCTCATAAAGGCAGAATAGATAGTAACCCTGAAGCATCATATTTGCGGATCTCTTGGTCAGTAAATAAATACAGATGTTTCCACGTGATACATGAATGACTTTTGAAAACCAGCACAATTCTAAACCTCGAGGTATTGGTAGGCAGTTTCCCTGCTGTAGCAAGTTTCAAGAGTTCGAAATCAATATAAAATCTGGATGGTTCTGACCCAAGCCCGGCATCATCGGGACCGAGGAGTTGGAAGTCAAAATTAAGTTATTTGCTTGTTTTATATCAAACATAATGTTCCCTTTCATATGCAGATTTCTAACACTTCTGCTCTGTCAAGGTTTCAGGATCACATCATCAGCCTATCTCAGTCAACTTCTGGATGTAGGCCTTTCCTATTAACTATACGTATAGACGCATTAAGATATAAATGCCTATAATCGCCACGCTGGGCTAGCGGATGAGGTCCACTATGATGACGCTGCTATCCATCATCAATATTCTATAAAAGAATAGTCAGTGACATGATTACTAACGAGAGTGTTAGAAGCCCGACACCATACGGAGCGCTTTTGATGACTCGAGTTAGTATTCCACTTACCGACCATGATGCATACAATGTTTCTCATAACACTTGCGAGCAACAAAAATAGGTTTTAGGCAAAATATATTTTTTAGGAAAATTAAAAGTGAAATTCCCTAGGGAATTTCACTTTTAATTAATTTTCTATTACTTCCGCAATGCAGACAAGCAATGGCGCGCTTAGAAAGCAAGTGTGATGAAAACATGTTACGTACAGAACCCCCTTACATGTTCTTACCACGCTGCCTACTGAAAAACAGAGGCATATTCTGTCGATAGGAAAGTTATTCCGGTTCGGTGATTCGCTGTAAAAAAAGTGTAGTTACAGTTCTGTTGTCGGGCGTTTTACAAAAAAATCTCTAAAATCAGATTCTTCCAGATCTGGACATGCTTGGGCTTATTCGAATCAGGTCTAAAACCGCGAAAATCGAAATTCGTAAATTTCGAAGATTTTTCTCTGTCACTCCAACGAAGGCGCCATTAGAGTGAGAGAGACAGAACGAAGTTCGCAGTAGGCGGTAGGGCCGCAGAACTAATCAGTAGGTGATTCGTTCTAGATAAAAAAAATAATGTCCTTAAATAAATTCCATTACGTCACGTTTTTGTATGAACTTACTACGAGCGTCGAGTAAAGGTGCATTCAGACCAAACGAGCATTCGCTATTCTATCCCCCGCTCTACGAAATCAGCGAATCACGTTTTGTGTAACGATCGAATTATTACGGAAACTCAAATTTTGTACGAAAATATTGATATTGGGACATTATTTTTTATTATCTAGATCGAATCAGCTCGTGATTCTGATCCGAATGAGTCCAAACGCATTCAGATCTGAAAGAAATTTACCTATTACTAAATTTAAAAAACTTACCAATTGTCAGATTTTTCCATTGTCCTTATTCTTATTAAACTGACACCGCTAAACTTTAGGTAATATTAAAAACTAGAATAATTATATGTAATTGTAGTTTATTCTTCTTTGCATTTCAAAAAAATCTCTGTGATTTTTCTGTGGCTCAGACTTTTTAATTTCTGTTGACTGAAAATACGTATTTAATAATCCTGCAAATACAGACTTACGAGATACTTTAGAGAAATGATTACAAACAAACGTAGAGCTAGCTTTATGGGCTAGTACATAATTCTAAAAGAACGAGACTGAAATAGTATGTGTACGCGAAAACCTACCCAATCGTGAACTAGGAAACTGTGAAACTTTTCGGTGTCTCTTTTACTCCAATGAAAGCTTCATCGGTGCGACAGAGATAAATGACCGAGATTCAAGATAATTGTCTTAGCATTCTGAACCTTACATCTTTGTAATAAAGTCTATGAATTTTCACGTGTGCATTAGCCTGCGTTGGAGGCCTACCACAAATTACGATAATCGTAAATTTTAGGCATCTATCCCAGTTACTCCCATGGCGCAATTACAATAACAGGGATAGATGCCCAATATTCGCGGTGTCGGTATGCCTACTGTATAGTATAGGCTTTTATGACGTCACCGGCGCCGTAGGGTCTCAACAACTGCGGAATTTATTCGGGTCTAGATCGGGTTTCTTACGACAAAGAATCGATAGCACTTTTACTTCTTGTGCCTAACCCTAAAGTAGGCTTAGCACAGGATTAGTGCGACAATATGTCGCCGCGAGATAGCCCATCCATCCCTCTTTTATTGATATAGTTAGTAAAAGATGAAAAATATATCTCGCGGCGACATACTAACATACCTACTGGTTATATTGAATGATATTATGTCCTGGTTATATTGGAAGTATGTATGCTCAGGCGTACCCGTGACCTCGCCTTAAAGCGTTTTGCCGGCAGACCGTGGGGTCTTAAGGTGCATTTAGACCAAACGAGCATTCGCTCATTCTATCCCCCACTCTACGAAATTCGTTCGTTACACAAAACGTGATTCGTCGAAATTCGTTGAGTACCAACTCGTACATAGTTATTTCGATAATTTGAGAATTTCGATAAGCCCACAATTTTGAGAAAACCTGTGTTTGTACGGAACATCAGTGGACTTTTTCGTGGAATGCATCGGCTATAGTTGCTGATTTTTAAGATCGAACATTTGACAGTTTTAGAAATGAGCCTATGACGTTAAGACTATCGGAACAATGATGAGTCCTTATGGCTCGGCCACGACATTGGTCTAAGGCGACCAGCGGTGAGCGAATCCATGAGTTGGAGTGGGATGCCGATATGGGTACGAGAGGGAGCACGTATGGTTTAGGGCTACCGGTATCCGTGTTACCCGCAGACACGTGTACACGAATCCTTAGCACCGGCGGTACTAAGAACCCGAACGACACGAAACGCCAAGAAACGTTTCCAACTTAGAAACGTTTCCAAGCGCGGGTCCGCGGATCTACTTAGAAACTTTTCCAAGCTTGAGTCTTGCGGATCCATTACAATTGAATATTCGAAAAACCTATGTTTTTATTAGTAAAAAGTCTGAAACAAAAAAATACCTACTGAAAAATTCGAAGTTTTTTACGAATTACGCAGCTAGAAATTTTCTTTGTTGTAGGTTAAATGCGGTTCAATACTTTGTTCAAATATAAAATCGTACCTATATTTTAGATTGCCACTGCCACTACACATTGAGGGCGGATCAGACACAGGTACTCGGGTATCCGTGTCTTAATTACACGGTTCCTAATTAAACGTTTCCAACGGGTAAGAAACCCGTTTCCCGGTAGCAAAGAAACGGGTACACGGAAACGGGTACACGAAACCCGGACACGACCGAGAGCCCTAGTATGGTTTTCCGCTAAGCCGGTCGCCTTAGACCAATGTCGTGGCCAGGACATTACCCTCATATTAATAAGGATTAGGTAATCTACAGCGTGTTTTTCTTCATATGCTATAACTTTAAGGGGAGCTTATTTAGGTCAAATATAATTAATTTATCTAAGAAACTAGTGTTTTAACTCCTACCGTTATTGAGTTATTAAAAAAATAAATTTAAACACTGAACATGTGTATTGCAACCTTTATTACATTTTAATGTTACTTATTTTGACATGTGCCGTCAGTCACCTGAGATTAACTTTTATTTTATTCTTAAGATTCTCTCACACTTACAATTTCATTTATTATGTATGAAAACAAAAAAAAAAATATTTTTTATCGAATTTTCCAAAAACCGATATACCAGACAACTTCTATTAATGGCCCAAGTAACCTGTCTAATTTATAGCAAATCGAAACGAACACCCTGTATAATATCTATCTGTCAAAATGTCATTCTTAGAAATCGGCAACTATAATGCATTTCCCCACGTAAAAAAGTATGTCTTCAATTAATAATGTAACTATATATACAGACATTATCTGTCGAGCCTTTGTCAGCTTGTTTTGTTGTGTACGTATATTTTTTGTGTACGTATTGTGCACGTTTTGGACGGGTTGCCTCTACAAATCCTTCCAGGTTGCCGCTAGGGCGAAGACCTTTATATGGTACACATGTTGAAACATGTATAGGTATCATACTACATTTTTGTGACCCATTATTAATTAATACTCCTTTGGGGTTAACTAAACTTTTTGAATAAAAACGCCAATTTCATAAATTCATTCACAATAATATAATTCAATGGAATGTAAATAGGTACCTATAAGTAACCACTTTAATGCATTAAACAACATAAATATACGTTTTAGTACATTATTTACGTAAAAATGTAGTCACTTTAAATATGTAAATATGCACACCTGTTTATATTATTGTCATGTTTAATTCTTTTTCTTTTAAAAACAATGTACATCTATATTAGCTACACATTTTTTATAAATACTTAGTATTTCATTTTTACATACTTACTAAAGTTTATCACCTACCTACGTTAACAAATACGTTAACAAATTTAATTGAATTAATTGCACTACTAGCCTAATAAATTTATTTTAGTAAGTAGCTCTAGAAAAAGCTTTGATACCTCAATTTGATAGCTCTAGTAACGAAGCTTGGTACATTATTAATTGTCAGTAAATAATTTGTCATTCTTTATTAACGTTATATAATTTTTATCCTTACTATCAAAAGCTAATATTAAATTGACAGATAAGGACACACTATCATTTTTTCTTTTTGTATTACAGTCAAGTGCAAAAATAAGTATCGAACGAATCCGCTCATAAATATGTTACGACGTTCTTATTACACAGAATTAGAGTGCACTGGGACATATTATTTTGAACATTTTTGTGTACACTTTATTTTGTCTTTGACTGTACAGTCGCTTTTAGTAAAATTCCTTGTCAACAAAATTTCAGGGCAGTTTTTTAAAGGCATTTCTTCTTTTGTTCGTAGATTGAGCCTGAAGAGGTTATGTGATATTTTTTTAACCTGACTTAGGCTCTTTGCTACAGGGAGCGTTAAAGCGATCGAACAGCTGGTGGGTTGGTTGCCTGGGGAAAATCCAGGACCCATCCAGACCGGGCTACGATAGTTGGTATAGTTTGGGAAATATTATTTGGCCGACTGGTATCTCACTTATCATCTTTTGTTTTGCGAGAAACATTTACTAGACAATCAGCAGATGAGCCCTTTTCTATTGTCAATGACGCAAAACAAAAGGTCGTAAGTAACATAACAATCGGTCAAATAATATTTTCCGAACTTACTAGAATATTTCTACAAGTTTCCGCTGCAGCTTGGTCGGTTGAAACAGTTCAACCTGGTGGGAGGCTATCACGATCAGCCTAGGTCCTGCCTAGGATCTTCAGTTTAGGACCTTAACTGAATCGCGATGTGTCAGTTCCATAAAATAACTGTCAAAAACTGTCATGCTGAGTAGGCCTGATCATGCCGTAGGCTCATGATCAGGCCTACTACCGCGAAAATCGAAATTCGTATTTCGAGGATTTTTCTCTATCACTCAAACGCAGACGTCATTAGAGTGAGAGAAACAAATCCTCGAAATGTACGAATTTCGATTTTCGCGGTAGTAGGCCAGGGTTCGGATATCTCGTAGCACGGTAAGACGTTAGAGAACCGCGGAGTCGATTTTAACATAAAAGTCAACTTATACTCATACTCATCTTAATGCATATAATTAGTCAAAAAATGCTTTTAATTTCATGTTATCTACGTGTTCTATGGATATTACAAACTAGAAGCTTAGTTAATAATATTCTTTTGTGAGTATCAGTTGACTTTTATTTTATGTTAAAATCGACTCCGTGGTTCTCTAACGTCTTACCGTGCTACGAGATATCCGAACCCTGCTTATGATGGTACCGCGTGTAATCGTTTGCCGTCACGTTCTAACTAGTATGTAATTGCGAAAATGACGAGTATCACGATAAACGCGTGATCATGGTCAGCCATCTGAGGCGGTTATGTGGTTTCGATTGCCTATATAGGTACACAGGTCTACTGATGTCCGTTTTCCGTATCCCATTGCTCTGGCGCCGGCGGAGCGGGCTCCATACTGTCGTAGGCCTTCGTGGCGGCCTCGGCGTCCAATAGGGCTGCGTTGCGGGCTTGCTCTTCGACGAACAGGTCGTATGTGCCCTTCACCATTAGCAGAGTCGTTGAGTATAAACCTGGAAAATAAAATCATCACAGGTAATCTCTGGTCTGCTTCTCAGTCAAAAAAGGATTTCTTTTCTATGGACAGGCAATTCTTCGCGTCCAAGTTTTTTGATTTTGCCGCATAAAAACAGTATTTACAATTATTTAAACATCATCTTATGTATTTGCACTCTCCCGGCGCACATGCCACACATCTGAACAAATCGCCATACTACCGCGACTGCTATAGCATTTGTGCCCGTAAAAAGAGGGCAAGGAGGTGAGGTTGTCGCTTACTCAAAAACTAAGCAAAAATCATGTGTCTGTGGCAGTAATCTTATCCAGGTTTGATACAACGTGACAGTAAGTCGAGGACTATGGGTATTTTCTATAGCGGAGCGAATTCTCTAAAATTTCTGGTTAAGAAAAGGGGGACGATTAAAGACTGCTATAGCATTTGTGTCATATAAAGGGGCCCTTAACTTAACCCGCATGCTATAGCAGCTACGCCCGTGAACGTATTAAGAGACACCGCTCTGCCTTATCGTAAATCAGGTACCTATAAGGTATCGTCGGCCGTCAAGCAAAACTCACTATAAAAACTGTCACTTCTCTTAGGCGGTCTTGCACCAATCGAGATTATAATAATAAATAATAATAAAATTTGATTTATTTTCACCTCACAAAGGATTCATAACAACAATTGTCATTTTACATGAATAGAGTACAAAAAACGTAAACCCTTTGTGAGTTGTGACTGGAGTCGGAACTAGGCGTGAGCCTGTAATACAGATCTCCAGGCCCTCACCCCGGAGACTTCTTCTTCTTAATTACATATTTACAGTGAGTCTTAAATACTTAATTACCATTATAAATTTGTAGAGCAAAACATGATCATATATTTTTTAACAGATAAACAGAAAACAGAATAAATAAATATCTTTGGACATCTTACACAAATCGACCTAGTCCCACGGTAAGCTCAATTAAGGCTTGTGATGTGGGTACCAGGCGACAGAAATTAACTAATATTCATTAACCGACTTCAAAAAGGAGGAGGTTTACAATTCATCGAAATCTTTTTTTTTTTATGTATGTTCCCCGATTACTCGAAGACGCGTGGACCGATTTGAAAAATTCTTTTTTTGTTTGAAAGGGTATACCTTCTAGTTGGTTCCATTGTCACCGAATCCAGATCTGATGATGGGATCCTGGAGAAATCGAGGAAACTCTTCAAATGTTGTAGGCACACATGACATTTTTCATTTATTTTCGAAGACTAATGAAGTATTTGCGTCTAGCCATGAACGTCTTAAGTTGGTGATCTGATGATGGAAGGTACAACTCCTTAGTAATTAGGAGTTGGGGGATAATTCTTTAAATATAACATATTTCGTGTATTTTGGGAGCTATTCGAGTATTTGCCTTTAGGTGGTCATCCTTTCATGTTGGTGAGCTGATGATGGAAGGTACAACTCCTTAGAGATTAGGAGTTGGGGGATAATTCTTTGAATATAACAACTGTCATACATTTTCGAGATCTATTCAAGTGTTTGCTTAGTAGTTATAACATGTTGGTTAGCGGTTAGTGATTCTTTAAATAGGCAAGCTAAGGCTGTTACCTATAATCTTTGAAATTATTCATACCTTTACCTGCTGATGATACACTGTATAACTCCTTGATAATGGGATAATTCTTTGAATATCGATATCGCACAGACGGTTTGTTGTATATTCATATAAGTTAGCCAATTCAGGTTTACTGGCCTATTACAGTGCGTTACATTCTAATTACAAGTATTTAGAGCATACTAAATAACGATTTTATATAAATTACACTACTAAAAAGCAAAAAATAAAATATTTTAAAATAAAAATAAAACCGCCTTCAAAATTTCGCCAGAACTAAAAAGTTAAAAATAATTTTATTTCCTACTTCTTAGAATTTCCTACCCAAACCTTTAAACCTTTTACCCTATTCATTGAAATAAAATATTATGGCTAGGTATCCTACAGATTTCTTAGAAGTCGGTGCCAAGCCAAATATGTTCACTTCGCGAGTATTATGTATTTGGTAGAGCTTGGTAACTTACTGTCACTCCGGTTATGCTTTCATGAAAATGACTAAGGCAGACCATTCTGTTGATAAAAGCATAATCGGAGTGACAGTAAGTTACAGAGCTCTATCTAATATATACCTATGAACGTATTTGGCTTGGCACCGACTTCTAAGAAATCTGTAGGATACCTAGCCATTATATTTTATTTCAATGAATAGGGTAAAAGGTTTAAAGGTTTGGGTAGGAAATCCTAAGAAGTAGGAAATAAAATTATTTTTAACTTTTTAGTTCTGGCGAAATTTTGAAGGCGGTTTTATTTTTATTTTAAAATATTTTATTTTCATAACATTTTCATGCAAGTACATGCATTTTGTGTGTGTGTGGGTGTATGTGCGTGTGTGTATTGTGATATTTATTTTATTTCACAAGATCTTCCAATCCATCGTAAGTTAAGGTCATTAACCAAGAAGAGAGTTTTGTCTTACATTCCTTAAGTGTTAGTTTGTAGATGTTTAGGACTTTATTAATTTCGTTATATAATTTTGGGCTCAGATAGTGAAAATGCCGACCAGAATGCTTCAGTCGATGATTATGGAACACACAGACACGGTCCGGACGTCGTTTATTCCGTGTTAGTTCTGGGTTAAATGGTAGAGTTTTATGCTTCTTACATATCACCTGGCGAATAAATAATCCTCGTACAGTTAGGACTTTGCAGTCACCGTAAAGCTGAACTGTTGAAAATAAAAAGGGTTTATAAGACATGACTCTTAAAACCGCTCGTTGAGCCCTTTCCAAACGCAGAAGAGCTGTCTTATGTGCACCACCCCAGGCTCCAATACAATAAGTTAGGACAGATTGCGCAAGTACATAGTATATAGTTTTGATTGTCACTTGTCCGACCACAGATCTTATGATTTTTATGATTAGTGAGTTAATTTAGATTAATCCAGATTAAATCGCTAATCACGATCGGTGCAAGTGGGCCTAAGTAACTTAGATACGAATTTTACTTCAAAAAGGTATAAGAGTATTTGCTACGAACAAATAAAACATGGAAGCCGCACGCCATACTAAATTGCCTTTCAAAAACGGTCCTGATTTTTAGTTGACAAGTGTCACCCACTGTTCAATGCATCACGGCAATGAATTTGAATATCAACCTATAAAAACTTAAGCCGCCATTTATAAATAGTTGTGATTGGTCCATCAAAGTTTTGATTGGCGATACCTATTCAATAAACATGTGTCAAAGATGTTGCGCCGAAATATGCGCGGTGTCACGAAAAGCGCCATGTCCTGCCCAATCTTGGCACAATTGAACAATTGGTTTTGGGGGCATTTTGGAGGTGGCGTTAGACGTCCATGTTATATATGGTCGCAGGGTATTTGTTAGTTAGTGAGTTTTGGTTGTCAACCGACGGTATGACTATCGAAAAACATAAATTCATCATCTCAGCACAGCATAATTATGTCTTCGTTGGAGTGACAGCGACACATGGTACTTCCCTAGGTGGTAGACCATGAACTCACCTATCAATAACAGCATGAGTAAACCTCCGAGGATGTTGAGCGTCACCAGGGTGTAGATGATGACTGCGCAGACCATTATGGACTTGACCACCACCCCGTAGATCAAGTACTTCAGCACCATATCAGCACGTCTCTGAAAGGAACCATCAGATTTATAAAACCCGGGAAAAAATGCATTCGGGCATTCTGTAACAAAATTGTCGTACAGATTTAAATTAAATTAAGATTTAGTGATTAACGTCCTCAGCCTATCTCAGTTCCCTGCTGGGCGTAGGCCTCTCCTATTAACTACACATTAGGAGGTAAATGCCCATAATCGCCGTGGGTAGGCCCCTCACTAGGTGGACGGATGACCTGGTGAAGGTCGCAGGAGTCCGCTGGATACTACCCCACAGGACCGGTCATTGTGGCAATCTTTGGGGGAGACCTATGTTCAACAGTGGACGTCTTTCGGCTGATGATGATGTTGATGATTGTTTTACGAAAGTTAATCATCCAAACCAGGTGTTATATACTCTGTCAAATAATCTTCCGCAGTAGGTAGTAAAAGGGGGCAAATTTAAAAGATAAGGATATCTGGTTCGTATTGTATGGCCAATTGAGGTAAATACATATAATATATGTATATACCTAAGCCATTACAGTCAGAAATAATAGAGTATTCGAGATTCTATAGGCCAAGTTATATTATACTCTGAAATACTGACCTTAGTCGTTCCATACAACAGTAGTACGGCGAATACAAATGGCAACGAAAATAAGAGTAGCAGCAAGAATCCCACGAAAGAGGGGTCCGTCAGCACCACGGCAATCCATATCAAAGAAAATAATCCAAATTTTATCTGAAATAGAAAAAAAAGAATACTTACACAATTGGAATTAAACTTTCGTGAGACATTATAACTATACATATTATTAAACGGTTAAAGTAATTGTGAAAACTCAAATCAAATTATTTATTAAGTAATTATTTTGATTTGTGTTTTTACTTTTTCCCAGGAGTCACACACACTACTTCATACTACATAAATTATAAATATTGGATGTCATATACCAAAGAAAAAACGACCAAGATCACCAACGTCCGAGGTGGGAATCGAAGCCACGTGCTCGGTCGGTCAGACCGAGAGGCCGAGCAGTGCAGCCATCAGCCATAAGTTCGTTCCGTTGCCTGTGTTATTTTGGGACTCAGAATAGGATCCCTAGGAGGTTTTTGAGGTCAAATAATTTAGTAATCATATAAAATAGTACCTGCTGCTAGTACTACTTTTTAAACCTTATCAATTATCACATTTTTAAACACTCTCCAAATTCTGCGTTCAAAAATGTAACTAGCAACTGGAAAGAGGTGATTTTTTGGCCACCTTCCCTTAGTATCCACATTCATTGGCCTTGAAAGTATATTATATATCAGACCATGCAAGCAGTGTTAGGCGCGGAGACAGCGTTTTTCATGGCTGTGTAGGCCAATACGGGAGCGAACAGTAACCGTTATAATGGCGGGACCAGATCCTGAATTCGATCGATTCATATTGCATTATTTAGTACTGAATTTGTACTATTTGGTACCTGTTGTAAAAAAATTTGTACCTCTTCTATTTCAAAGTTATATTCAATCAGTCTGGTCCCGCCATTATAACGTTATAATGGCGGAACCAGTCCTGAATTCTGTCCATATTCTGTCGATTCATATTGCATTATTTAGTACCGAATTTGTACTATTTGGTACCTCTTGTAAAAAAATTTGTACCTCCTCCATTTCAAAATTATACTTCAAACAGTCTGGTCCCGCCATTATAACGTTACAATGGCGAAACCAGGTCCTGAATTCGATCGATTCATATTGCATTATTTAGTACTGAATTTGTACTATTTGGTACCTGTTGTAAAAAAAATTGTACCTCTTCCATTTCAAAATTATACTTCAAATAGTCTGGTCCCGCCATTATAACGTTATAATGGCGGAACCAGGTCCTGAATTCTGTCCATATTTTGTCGATTCATATTGCATTATTTAGTACCGAATTTGTACTATTTGGTACCTCTTGTAAAAAAAATTGTACCTCTTTCATTTC
Source organism: Thaumatotibia leucotreta (assembly GCA_025490895.1). NCBI lineage: Eukaryota > Metazoa > Arthropoda > Insecta > Lepidoptera > Tortricidae > Thaumatotibia > Thaumatotibia leucotreta. The sequence continues at coordinate 45,493 of JALPQI010003689.1, read as the reverse complement.
AAAATTATATTTGAAATAGTCTGGTTCCGCCAGACCATTTGAACCATACTTTTTTTTAATAATTTTGAAATGGAAGAGGTACTAATTTTTTTATAAGAGGTACCAAATAGTACAAATTTGGTACTAAATAATGCAATATGAATCATCAGAATATGGACAGAATTCAGGACCTGGTTCCGCCATTATAACGTTATAATGGCGGGACCAGACTATTTGATGTATAATTTTGAAATGGAAGAGGTACAATTTTTTTTTTACAACAGGTACCAAATAGTACAAATTCAGTACTAAATAATGCAATATGAATCGATCGAATTCAGGACCTGGTTCCGCCATTATAACGTTATAATGGCGGGACCAGACTGTTTGAAGTATAATTTTGAAACGGAGGAGGTACTAATTTTTTTACAAGAGGTACCAAATAGTACAAATTCGGTACTAAATAATGCAATATGAATCGACAGAATATGGACAGAATTCAGGACTGGTTCCGCCATTATAACGTTATAATGGCGGGACCAGACTGATTGAATATAACTTTGAAATAGAAGAGGTACAATTTTTTTTACAACAGGTACCAAATAGTACAAATTCAGTACTAAATAATGCAATATAAATCGATCGAATTCAGGATGTGGTCCCGCCATTATAACGGTTACGAGCGAACAAACACGACCACAATTCTGCCAGATGTAGTGGGCCTGGCCTACTACCAAGAAAATCGAAATTCGTAAATTTCGAGGATTTTTCTCTGTCACTCAAACGAAGCCGTCATTAAAGTGAGAGAGACAAATCCTCGAAATTAACGAATTTCGATTTTCGCGGTAGGGCTGCTGTGGTGAACCGGTGCCGCGCTGATGACGTTTGGCGCGCTAACTAGCGACTGTCTTAAACCAAGCATCGTCATGGATTTTACCCCCGTCTAATACCAGTTTGCGCCACTTATCTATGTCCTCGGTAAGCTCTTCCCATTTGTGGACTGGGATGTTGTAGGCGTGCATATCTCGCTTGGTACAATCTTTAAGTCGTAGCATTTGCCAACCAACGTTTCTCTTGGCATCAGCTACATGGCACCAGTATCCACAACACAGGTCATAATTGAGCTTACCGTGTGACTAGGTATAAAGTAATTATGTAAGATCGTCTCGTGATGTTTATTTTATGTTATTTATTGGGTCAGTGTGTACAATCGGCATCGAATATATTGGAGCGGCCAGAGTGCTCAGAAATATCTGAGCGGCCTCTATTATCATGGCGATAGAGTGCATGTTCAGATAGCTTTAAACTTCATAGCCATTGATACATCTGATAGCGACTATACGGCCAGCCAATTGGAATCGTATGTCACTCAGGAACTATGTCAAAGTGACGCTTTGTATTAAATTGTAAGAAACTCCTTGCTACGTGTCATTTTGACAAGGTTTTAGGGTGGCCTAGGATTCCAATTGGAGTGTACGGTCCATTCATCCTTAGTTGTCTTATCTAGTAAACAACTTTCTAACCTAAAAGTACACGTTTTCTGTTGTAAACTGCTGTTTCTTTGATTAAAAGCAATTTACTAATCACTACGGACGGACTGCACAAATACGGACTCAGATATTTTGGTATAGGCAAATATGGCAGTTTAGTTACAACAGAAAACGTGTACTTTTAGATTAGAAAGCTGTTAACTAGATAAGACAACTAAGGATAAATAATGGGCTATATGTATAGGCGCCTTAATACTTACCGTAGCAATTATAGCAAATATGTAGCACGCCGTGTCGATTGGGATGCAGATGCATCTTCGCGGTGACATCAAAGAGCTGTCAAACAAAATATCATGTTAAAAGCTTACTGCCCAGCCGCAAACTTCGAAAGAGGATTTGTCTCTGTCACTCTAATGGTGCCTACTTTAAAGTGACAGAGACAAATTCTCGATAACGGATTTCAAAGTTCGCGGTAGTTAAGTAGGCTTGAGTAGACGCTGAAGCGGGGCGTGCGTGGGCGTCCATGTTAAACAAATGCAAACATAAATGCGCGTGGCCTGAGTGCACGCTGTTGAAATCTCTTGAACGCTCGACGCGCCGCTGCCCGCCTCGCCAGCCGCGCCGCTCAACGCTCGCCACTCATGCCTTACGGCCCGGCCACGACATTGGTCTAAGGCGACCAGCGGCGAGCGAATCCATGAGTTGGAGCGGGCTGCCGATATGGGTACGAGAGGGAGCACCATACGTTTTCCGCTAAGCCGGTCGCCTTAAACCGATGTCGTGGCCGCGGCATTACACTGATGGATGACTTACAGTAGACTGACTACTGGGACATTTATCTATTTAAAAAATTTCTAATCCTATAAAAACAAAATATACAAATGAATGTGTGTCGCAATCCAGCGCGGGAATGCCGCCTGCGTGCTGGGCACCTTGCCCAGGGAGCCAAATTTAAATTTATAATTTGTATTTGTAGTTAGTTTTATTCTTACTTAGTTTAATATTGTTAGTTAGTTTTATTTTTAATTAGCCTTAATTATTATTCTGTTTGTGTATATTTTATGATTAAATGAATGGGTTCGAATGATAGAACACAATAGAAGTGACGGCAGTAAATCGACAAGGGCAATGATGTAGTTTCATTGTTATTTGAAAGAAGCTAAGAGTTAGAGTCATTTGTTTTGCAATAGTCAATTTTACAACCGTATTTTGGACATCCAGTAGTAAACTCCTTCCAGTCGGTAATATTATGTAGGCATAATTAATGGCGAATTGAGTGTGAAATTGTTGGTAAGTAACTATTTTTTGACATGGTCATGTTAAATAGAAAAAAAACATGCATTCATGCATGGTTGTCACTGAATTTTACAAATGCCGATATTATTTTCTTGTTGAGTATTTAAATGTTTTTGAAATGCAATAGAAAGAATAGTCTAAAATGATGAAATTAAAATTAAGAAAAAAATGTAGGTTTCTATGTCAAACCGGCATTTAGCCGCAAAGGTTATTTTATGTAGGTATGATTATATAATCTATCGAGAACACCTGTATTTAAACTTACCTTTTATCCATTTTTCGTCAAAATATAGCACGATTTATCACAAACTGAAATTGTATAGGCAATCCCGGTAGTGTCCGCTAAAAATCAAAATAAACAAGTATAAAATAATCAGTAACTTATTTCCTTTAACAACCGTAAATAAATTCTAAAAAGTCGCCAAAAATTTATAAACTCGTAAAAGGCTATTCAAATTGGAAACATCTAGAATTATTACGTCAACACAGCAAGGTTACCACGGAGAAATGGATTTCAAAATACGAACACTAAACTTTTCTTACCCACCAAGTACCTATGGTGGCGCCACTATAACAAGATACGCATTGAAATCTGAGCTCTATTCCCTTCTGTTAACGCATACATACACTATTCAATATCCAGTAAAAAGACATAAATATGTATACATTTTTGCACCTTATTATCAACAGCATACGGCAGAAAAGTGTATACATATTTATGCCCTTGACTGTCCTACTATGACGAAGATGAAATCTGTGCTCCTCTGTAGGCTTTGTCTGTGAACTTGGACTAGACGTGCTGGCGCCAGTTAGTCGAATTGTCCCGATTCTGCCCGATTCTATTCGGGATTAGATCATGTTTCTTTGGGACAATCAATAGTAGTGGGAATTTATTCTGCGCGCCTGTATAAAACAAAAAGAGTAAACAAACCTACACTAATCGTCAGTAGCATCTAAACAAATATGTAACCCCCTTATTCATAATCATAAACGTCTGCTAACTTAACAAGCCGCTAATAATGGTTTGTCCCTTTTGCTCTTATGGACACATTCTTAAGACCGAAAGGGACAAACAATTATTAGCGGCTTGTTAAGTTAGCAGACGTTTATGTTATGAATAAGGGGGTAAGTCAGACTTCCCATAGGATTTGACGTCTTTGACATACATCGTGAAATAAGTTCGCAGATAGATTTTTACGTTAATCATCATCATCATCAGGCCATGATAGACCACTGCTGGACGCAGGCCTCTCCTATCATCTATGCGTACAGACGCACTAGGAGGCAAGACGCACTACGTTAATACTAATAGGTAAATATCAATAATTTTACCAAAAATTGTAAGTTTTAAGATTTTAAGTTCGTAATAAAACCCAAGATTGTGTTCCAAAAGTGCGTGATTATGGAATAATGCATTTTTTACGTATACATTTTTTAAAGATTCTACTTACGATTGGTATAAAAATTTGCATTATTTTATTATTAACCGACTTCAAAAAGGAGGAGGTTTACAATTCGTCGAAATCTTTTTTTTTTAGAGTACAACATTGGTCTTATAACCACCTTAAGACCTTTGTAGTTCACATATATTTTTAGTTAAAATTATTGAACTTTATTAGTATTCACGTAAACATAATATAGGTAAGTATTTCACGAAGTATGTCAAAGATGCTATTGAATGTCAGCCAGATTTGTTTAATTTTCGTTTTATCAAAGTAACATCATCAATCAAACTGAAAGAAAGCTCTTAGTTCGTGAAATATAAATTGGTAACTTTCTACCTACATTATAGTAGAAATAAACATTCAATTTATATTTCTCGAACTTTACTACTTGTCATTTTGACATGGTTCTAGATTGCCTTAAGGTTCAAGGGTTCAATTAGTTTAGTGTACCTACTTTGAAGCAATAAAATCACTGCATTAAAAGGTGGTTTTATTTAATTAAATTACAAAACAATATACATATAATTTAAATATGATATTTTTTACAATGTAAATTCGCAAACATATCAAAAATTTACAGAACACAATACTCTCCTAATAAGTCTCTTATGAAATGGCTACAATCACTAAAACCCTAAAGCAATAAATAAAACATCTTTACTCCAGGAAAGATCAATTATTTCAAAATATTAATTTACACAATTATTTTATTACATCGACATCACACTGCGAAAAAATATGTTCCAATCACTGACTCTATGAGGAACATCACACGGACCTTAAACATTTTGAAAAACACTGCTACCATTAACATAATTGTATAGCTTCTATGGTGAGCTCAAAAAATCTCCCATTAGGTTCCCCCTACCCCCCCTAGGTTGCAGGACTTGCAGGACCCAGCACATTTTTATAACACCGTGCAATTATGTCCGCTCCACATCTATGCCAAGTTCAAATTGATTTAAAACCCAAAAAACATTGAAAGACCAATCACAACTATTTTTAAATCTATTTAACTTCCTGCCTTCATGTGTCCTACCCAAAGGACATAATTTTTAAACTCTAGTCAATTAGACAAATTTCCAATTTGATTTGGCAAATTTTGGCTTATTGTAGGTTACGAGGATAATTAAATAATAGAATTCCTTGAGCGAAATACACCTATTGAAAAGGTGACATTCAATTAGCCAATGAAGTGGACCGTTTGTGAAAAGGATTTCGTTGTGTGGTGACTTCCATGTTTTATTTGTTCTTAGCCTAAAGTTTAAAATTTAATATATGCAGGGCCGAGTAGTTCAGCGGATTTTCGAGTCTTTTCAGCCAGGATGTGTTCATGTGTGCGGTGGACCATCATGAGAACCAACGATTGAAAACCTGAAAGACAATTTTACTGTCAATATCATTTGTCCGCTTGCCCAGCGTGGCGATTATGGGCATTTACCTCCTAATGCGTCTATACGCATAGTTAATAGGAGAGGCCTACGTCCAGCAGTGGACTAACATAGGCTGACGATGATGATGATGATGATCATTTGTCAGCGTCCATTGCCTAGTTAGTAGTGAGTCTGCTAAAATGGAGGTTCCGGAACTTGTGTATTTGTATAATTACAAATAAGTATTTGTTCCTTGGTCGCTGCTGTCTATGTATTTAAGTATCTATCTATTATATATATCGTCACTTGTCGCTTGGTACCCACATCACAAGCCTTAATTGAGCATACCGTGGGATTTGTGTAAGATATCCCAAGATATTTATTTATTATTTGATTTATCGAAACGAAAGTTTTTTTACAACACTTATTAGATAAATTCTAAATAGTCGTCCCAACTGACATAGTGTACCATATATCGAGGGTTGCCTGGTGAAACCCTATAAGTACGTGACACCTAGTTTCGAGAAAAATGATGTTAAAGGTTTATTGTCATCGGACACTTATTTTGATAAATAGATTAGTAGTTTTATGAGTGGTTTGTGAAAAGCAATTTCATTCAGTTTAAGTTTATCTATGTTTTAGTTATGTAACTCATCTAGTTTTCCTGTAAGATAACATTTTTTACCAAGGGGTATCGACTTATTGGGTTTACGCATAAATAAAAAAACCATTTTTGTTACTAAGAGGGTATTATTACCAAATAAAACCTTAAAAAATAGACGGATCTAAAAGTAATAACGGTATTATTCTACATCTGAAAAAGTAAATGCTATGCCAAGCCAACAAACGTTTTTAGGCTTCTTATCCATCCATGATACTCTTCAGGTATAATTCAGTATGTTTCAGCGGGGCAAAGTGCTTCTATGACTGGACCTGGTGTTTCAACGGCGGATAAAAAAATATAAGCTGAAAGGCAATGAGGATGGTGGGTTTCCTTGGTTTTGAGGATCCGCACATTGTTTTGCGTTGCCTATTGTGTTTGTGGTACTCATGCTTTGGTTGGGAGAATCAGTTTCAGAAAAGGACTCCTCCGATCTTGATGAATCGCAAATTGATATTGCCACCCAAATGCGCTATATTCTCAACGACAGTAATGGCATGTCGGACTCAAGTGAGTCTTTTGTGGATTGTTGAAAAAAAAACTGTTGTTGGAATCGATCTGTTACTTGATTTATTGTGCTTGCATTTTTTCCGGATGATGAAGCTGACTTATTTGGCCGTGACTGTTCGGGTGAGGATCCTGCATGCGTGCCACATCCTGGGGACTTTCGCAGTTTTGATGAGTCGCGGATTGATATCGCCGCCCAGATGCGCAGTAGTGGTGGTAAGGGGACTCAAGTGGGTCTTTTACAGATTGCTTGAAAGTGGTGTTATTGGGATGAAGTTGCTTATACAGGTAATTTATTCTGCTTTCGTTTTTTTTCAGATGATTGAATGTTTTTTTTATGGAGCTGATTGATGAAGTTTTGGGTCGAGTTTGGATTGCTGTGGAGGATGACTATTCAGCGGGAGCTCCTAGTGTTCCTGATACAGATTCGGAGAGCGATGCACCTCGGCGAGATGATTCTGGCCGTGACATTGTTGTTCCTGAGGGTCCCGGTCCAGGGAAGCATCGGGAGCGTTCCTTGCCGATGCTTGACGGTGTTGGTCTTTCTGGTCAAGGTGAATGTATGGAGGGAGCTTCTTCTTGCGTTTCGGATTCCGAAGACGATACATTGAGGGTATTGGAGACGACTGACTCTGGCCACAGTGACGGCATGATCCGTGAGCGTTCCAGTGCTTGTTCGCAGGTGGAAGGCGCTGTTGACTTGATTTTGGACAGTGTTTTGGATAGGGTTTGGGATTGTGTCGGGCCCCTGAAGCGACGTAGGCAGGCTGAGCTGTCTGAGTGGAGGGTGGATATCGCTAAAAGGCGAAAGCTGCTAAAGTTCCAAACGTGGGAGGAGGCTCTTTCTGTGCATTCGCCTTGACCAGAGGGACTGGCATTGTCAGGTGTCGGCAGGGAGCGTTCCTGGTGTTTCCTTGGACTGGGACTTTCAGGAATGATGGTGTCGTGGCCGGAGTTATTTCGCTGAGGTGCGTCGGTCTCTGGGTCTGTGTCGGGAGCGCAGGGAGCTCCCGCTGAATGGTCATCTTCTGCAGCGGTCCAGGCTCGATCTAAAGCTTCATCAATCAGCACCATAAGGGGGTCTTCCTGTTTGGATGAAACATTTGGACTTTCATTGGTGAAGTCTGGGTCGAAATCTATTTGTTTTGGTGAAATAGTCGTGGGTGGGATCTTCAGTTTAATAATTTCAGGAAACCGAAGGAGGAATAAATTGCCTGTTGGCTTTGTCCTAGTAACGTTGTTTTTGAGTGGTCTGTAAAAGACTTGCTTGAGTCTTCTTACTATTATGATTGTGCATTTGGGCGGTGATATCAATTTGCGATTCATCGGAATTGCGAGGGTCCTTGGGATGTGGCACATGTGTGGGATCTTCATCCGAATGGTTACTACCGGGTGGGTCAGTGATGGATCCTAACAACGGTTTTTTTTAGTAGTCCACAAGGGACTTGCTTGAGTCTGGCATGCTATTGTTGTCGTTGACAATATAGCGCATTTAAGTCATTTTCTGAAATTGTTTTTTTTTTATTGGAGTGTGAGTATCACAAGCACAATAGGTAGTAACGTGGGACAGTGTGCGGATCCGGATCCAGTGCTAAAACCTGATAAGTTCGCATAAAACAACAACAATTATTTTCATAGTCGGTGCTAAAAACCGATAAGTTCAATAAAACAACAACAATGCTTTTCATGGTAACGGTTAGTTACAATAGCTTACATTAATTGTTACTGGAACTCATTACTATAAACACGGTGTGTAAAATATGACAATTCTACGTTTATTCTAGGTTAGAAAAGTAGATTACCTGTTTCCAGCTTATTACTGCAAGCTAGTTAGTTGCACTAATTTTCTGCCTCGGTCACCCATCACACAACTTTGAACACAATCATTCACAACCTTCTTCAATACAATACACCCCTTTTTAACAGCTATTTTCAATTAAATATGCAACGTCACAGCGGTGCGCTTGCGTTCGTGACGCTACTTGTCAAGGCTGCGCATGACCATGGGGCCGTCGAAAAACTTATAGGGTTCTTCCCCGGACATATTTGAAAGAAATTTGTTAAGGGCCTCTTGCGAGAATCCGATTACTGGACTTAACATAATATTTTATTAGAGAATTTTTTTCAAATAAGTACTATAAGTTTATTTGTTGGGTTCTCTTTGAATAAATTTGTATGTGCAATAAATGATATCGTAAAAGTAGAATCCAACAAATGCTTTTAACGTATTCTAATTCGTAATAAAATCCTTTAAAGTTTGCAATCGTAATGAGGTAAGTAAGTAACAGTAATCGGGTAAGTAACAGTAACTGGTTCTACATTGTGTGTTTAGTTTGATTAGGTGTAAATATCTCGGCACTAAATACCAATAAATATACATTATGTGGTTCTTCCATTAAGTAATAAATAAAAATTAAGCCTTAAATGTAGTTGTAGTATTTAGTTTTGAATTAATAGTTGAAATCAAGTATTTATTGGGTTATTTACTCGGCATATTTCCGTGATACATGTAAAATCAGCTTATCTGATATTACCATTAGATTGACCGATACTGAATCATTCTAAAACTGTTTTTACTTTAAAATCTCACTTTTTGTCACTTATCGGGTTTCACCAGGCAACCCTCGATATGCGAAAATTGGGTCTCATTCAATTATAAACACTAGTAAGTTCCATTGATGCCTACGAGAAAAACGCCACCAACTATCCATACACTAGTAATAACTAAATGCGTCCATCACGTATTTTATGTCGCTCATTGCCATTTGGTTATTTTCTCCTAGGGCTTTAAAATCACAGTTGTTGGTATGCAAAAGGGATCTCACCCACATGCATTCTTCATTCTAATTAAGACGTTAAATCAAAACAAACAAGTCGTTAAAATGACAAATTCGTGTGATTGGTTCCTTCTGGCATAATTACATCCAGTTTAATGGCATTCAAATTTACAAAACATTTTTTTTTTGACAGTTAAATGGCCTTCTATGGTGGGTCACCATGTTAGTAGAGGATGCAGCATACTTTCTTCTAGCAAACTATGCCACTTTTGTCCCCTGGGTGAAGTGACAGAATAACAAAAAAAGTGATTGACCCAAATAATACTCGAACTTACCGCAAATGATCAACACGATGGGACCATACACAAAGCCACCCATGTAGGTAGGGAAGGCGACAGTTGCTGCCAGCAGCAAAACTACCAGCACTACACCGTAGATGAAGTATGCCTTCACGAACCCGGCGCGTTTCTGCAAGACAAATACATTGTGCTTACTATGAGCAGCCACCGCATCGCGATTTAGACTCACATTAGTAGATGGTAGTAGCCGCCCAGGTGGCTTAGAAAAGTTGCCAATCGCTAGCGCTTGGTAGCGTATCGTAGTTTTCCCTCTCTGTCACTCTTGTGTATTAGTGCGACAAAGACAGTTAGCTGCCTTTCGCTTACGATTGACTAAGCACCCAGGAGGCTTATGATGGTCCCGATTTATCAATTTATCGCGCTAAGCGTCACTTTCGCACTTGCATACTTGTTAGAACGTGACGGCAATGCTGACAAATGATTACACGCGGTATCATCATAAGCCACAGGACTTTACAGCACTAAATACGCCGAAAATTCGAGCATACAAAGGACACTCGATAGAAAATGAGAAAAAAATGAATACCTTTTCAGAATTAAAATATGATATGGGTCGTGTGGTGACGGCAGTTAGAATACATTTGTCAGCACCCTAACTCTTCCCGCGGGTGCCGTAAGAGCCGACTCAGGGATTGAATTGCTACTGACCATACTTTGATAAAAGATTAATGATGGACAGCAGCGTCGTCAATTCATCATAGTGGACACACTGCGATTGTCAATCAGCATGCCCACCGTGACGATGGGTATTTGTGTTTTGTGTCAAAATTCTTTACGTTGTCTTATTTTGTGTCCCTAAAAAACGTGACGAAGTGGTGATTTTTGTATGAGATGATGTTTTGTTTTCTATTTCTATTGTATGGATTAAAATCTAGCGTGAAAAAGTAATGCAAGTGCACCAATTTTTTTTAATATACTGAGTCGAAACAGCAACTAAAAGCGTGACAGAGTGGTATGAAACAAGACAACGAAAATAATTTTGACCCATTTACCTCCTAACGCGTCTATACACATAGTTAGCAGGAGAGGCATACATCCAGCAGTGGACTGAGATAGGATCATGATGGGTACATGTTAATAACATAAATAATCGCCAAACGAATGAGTTCTTAACCTCGTGCCTACATTACGTCAAAATTTGCCAAATCAAATTGGAAATTTGCCTGATTGACAAAGAGTTTGAAAATTGACTGAGGGTTATGTCTTTTGGGTAGGACACATGTAGGCAGGAGTAAAAGAGATCATTGTTTTTGTTACACATTACTCTACACGTAAGTCATTAAAACTTACCTTATGCGTTCCATAGCACAAAAACACGGAGAACATAAACGAAATGATACTACAGAAGAAGAACAACAGCAGCATCAGTACTCCAACCGTGTACAGTAACATCTTAAACTGCAGTTTCTCATCTCGGGCGTCAGCACGCATGGAGTCAGGGTCTCGGTTCCACCTGAGGAAGTCTTCGTCGTCTACCAAGGCTGGGTACCAGAAACGGGACAGGCCGAAGCCCAAGACGCCGATAGCTGATATCACCTGGAAAACGTTTATTCTGGGCTTTGTATGACAAAGGAAACAAATTGGAGAATATTACACGTTGGAGAACATTCTTAAAATTGCCTTAAATTACTGGAAATTTTCATGAGAAAATTCTAATTCAAGTGGCTCAGCCACTCTTCTTTATCACTAAAATCGATCACATGGCTTTAAATAACGAAATAATATTCCCATGATTTACGAATATAATAAAGGTATTATTTATCAAAGAAGTATTATATTTAAAGTTCTTGTATTTTTTGTGATCTGTCCAAAAAGTGTGCAATCTGTTCAATCCTAATGAGGGATGAATCTTGACTCTTTCATAGTCATAGCCATAAATATATCTTTCAAACGGGTGTGGTTTATGTGCCCATGTTTTACGAATAGTTATGATAAAGGCAATGATATATAAGTAGATAAAGGTATTATCAAAGAAGTATTTTATTAAAAGTTCTTGTATTATTCGTGATCTGTCCAAAAAGTTCAATCCTAATGAGGGATGAATCTTGTCTCTTTCATAGTCATAGCCATAAAGATATCTTTTAAATGGGTGTGGTTTATGTTTGGGACTCATTATACCAAAAATATGTATATATTGTATGGTCAGCCTCCGTAGCCTAGTTGGTAGTGACCCTGCCTACGAAGCTGGAGGTTCCGGGTTCGAACCCCGGCGAGGGCATTATTTGTGTATTTATTTATCACAAATAGGTATTTGTTCCTTGGTCATGTCCGTCTATGTATTTAAGTATCTATATGTATCTATCTATTATATATATCGTCACCTGGTACCCGTATCACAAGCCTTAATTGAGCTTACCGTGGGACTAGGTTGATTTGTGTAAGATGTCCCAAGATATTATTTATTATTATTTATTTATTTATTATTTATTTATTTATTATTTATTTATTTATTATTTATTTCATTACAGTATTACAAATTATAAATATCCGTCAGCCTGCCGAGTATGGTATTTCGGGGGCGATTCAAATAATGATTTGAATTGGCAGATATCAGGACTGACCCAGTTTTAGAGCAGATGTGTATGGGTTACATTATTTGCCCGCAATCGAAACAATTTAAAGCTAGTTACTTTATGTGAGCATTAGCAGACAGAATATCTATTGCAAACTTTGATCGACGTTGCCTCTTTATTTCTCTTGCAGATTCTTACGCAAGTGTGATACGGACGCCAGACGTCCACCTTGGTTCCCCGTAGGACGGATCATATTAACTAATCTGAATGATGAGGTCATTGACCCTTGGGATGTAACCGACTTTATCATGTTCGATGTCCTCGTTGCATCTCTCTCTTCATTTCAAGGATAAATGAGATGCAATAGGTATTGGTTACGCATTTTGAGACTAGCCAATTCTGTCGTCGTGTGGTCTTATTTTAAGGTACTGGTTTTGCTCTGAGTTCCGAGCGGGGCCTATGGTGTAAAAATCGAAGACCGTAATTTTCAAGCTTCTGACTTCTTCCCTCATATGAAGGTATTACTGGAGCGAAAGAGACTAATTCCCGACGACTGATTTTCAATGGTCACTGTAATGAAGATCTTCGTTCTTCACTCTCCAGAACTTAAATTGTTATTAGCTATTAAAATTAATAAGGAATCAGGGTGGTTGTCATGATCTCCTAATGAGATTAGGTTCTGCTTGTCAGGTTTTTGAAAATTAAGGCGGAAACACACTACTAAAACGCGACCCGACGAAACGCAACGCGTGTTGTGTTGTACACTATGAACATTCGGACGCCACTTTAAGGTGCGGTTAAACTAAAAGAGCATTCGCTGTTCTAACCTCCCACTCTACGAAATTCGATCGGTACACAAAACGTGATTGGTTGATTTCTTAAAACGGGCGCTAGAACAGCGAATGCTCTTTTAGTTTGCACGCACCTTTATGCGCATGTTGATAGTACATGCTCTTCTCTTGGTAATAGAAAATTATCCACGTGTTGAGTCGTATCAAGCGACTCAACACGCGTCGCGCTTCGTTGGGTCGCGTCGCGTTTTAAGGTGCGTTTAAACCAAAAGAGCATTCGCTGTTCTACGAAATCAACCAATCACGTTTTGTGTACCGATCGAATTTCGTAGAATGGGAGGTTAGAACAGCGAATGCTCTTTTAGTTTGAACGCACCTTTAGAAGTGTGTTTCCGCCTTTATTCTATGAAACATGGAACTGATAAGGTCAAGCGGGGCAAATGCAACTATGAGGTAAATCCGACTAATTGAAATTACCTACTCTTAATTTGTAAAAAGATGATACTTACCTACTATTGTATTGTGTTGCTTTTGAAATAAATCATAGAATGTTCTAGGTGTCTTCCAAAAGTTCTTAAAAACAGATTAAAAGTCCATTAGTTGAATTTACCTCATAGTTGTATTTGCCCCGCTTGACCTTACATCGCGATTCAGATTAGGTCCTAAACCGAACCGCATTATTTGATCGTGGTAGCCGAGTACTTACAGCACTAATAACGCCAAAAATTAGAGTTGCTGTTTCGACGGGTATACAACAGCATGTCCTCTGAGTCAGCATTGCACTGAAAAATACTTTCTTATTAAATAATAACCCATATCAGGCGCGGTCCTGGGGGGGGGGGGGATAATGTAGGCACTTGCCCCCTTGCCCTGGACATGGACTTATATAAGTATGCCTAGGTGCTGTTTTAAGTATACTATCATATCATAGGGCCTCAACGAAGTTCTGGATCCGCGCCTGACCCATATACACTATATACAGGGTGGAAAGGGACAACGTTCCTTCCCGCTACCGACCGGTACGATGAACTTTCAGTACCTATGCGACCAACATCGAAAGCGTACTATTGAACTCTAACTAATCACTCACTTTGTATGAGGGGTTATTTTTTTTAAAGATATTTCGATGTTGGTACTATAGGTACTGAAAGTTCATCGTAATGGTTGGTAGACTCGGTCGGTAGCGGGAAGGAACGTCATCCCTTTCCACCCTGTATACATTTATAAACCAACTTTTCCAAGATCCCATTCCCAGACTTCGGCTTGGGGCTAACGGGACTATTTCAGGGTTGTACCTACCCGCTCGATAAAAAAAATATTTTGAAAATCGATTCACAATTGTTAGAGATAAGTTGAGTCGAAATTGATGAGTTTCGATGATCGCAGTAGATACTCAAAAGCAGGAAAAGAATAAATAAAATATCTCTGTTGAGAATTAGTAACGTAAAACTTTATTTACATTATAATAATGAACCCAGCTTTAAATTTCTACTGGCAACAAACTCATTATACTATTTAACTTGAAGTCACCTTCCATAAAAGTTGCTAACATTGTAAAATACATTCAGTTTCAAAATCAGCACTATTTAATTGTTTACAGGTTTAGAGTAATAAAGTGGTAAGAGTTTAAAGGACTTAGCCAGTTTTTGCTAAGCGGAATGGCATGTTTATGTTATTCATAACTTCTATGTAACGGTGAGTTTATAATGAGATTGTAGAGAAAATGTGTCATGTATACTATGTATTTAGAATGCTGTTGACATGTAATATGATATTACTCAAATAATAGTAAAAATGTAATGTGGACTTACGTTTTTTTCAACATTTTCCTCAATATTTACACTACGCGTGTATTACAGACGCGGTCGATTTTGACTGTTGGTGTTGATGTTGCGCTCGCGTCAGTCGCGTCGGCGCGTCGGGCAGTGGCACGGTGTTGCCAGATATTGAAATGCAAAAAGCGGGAGCCACGATTAAAAAAAGGGTAATTTTAAAGAAAAGATTAAAAAACACGTCCACGTGCGGTTTAAATAAAAACGAGCAAAAAAATCCCGTTTATTGTATGGGAGCCCCCTTAAATATGGATTTTATTCTACTTTTTAGTATTTAGCTCGGAGCCTTAGTAACACCCAAAGGTAGGAGCCTTAAAAGCGGAATTTAATTCTAATGTTTTTAACTTTATTAGAGAGATTACGACGAGAAAATTTAGAAACATTGTTTCTAAAAAAAACTGTTTCTTTTTAGAAACAATGTTTTTAAATTTTCTCGTCGTCTTGTTCTGATCTCTGATTTAACTTGTACTAAAAACGAGTAAATGTTATTTTGAATACCTACACATTGAACCTCAACCCTTCAAACTATCGATATCATGGTATATTTTGGCCGTGGAGCAAGAGTAAACAGTTTTCCTTCACCGTAAAGCATTTTGATATTCAATTATTCACAAGTGCTTTACAGTGAAGGAAAACATCGTGAGGAAACCAGCATACACCTGCGAAGAAATTCAAGGGTGTATATGAAGGCCCCAACAACTACTAAGCCAGCGCTGATACCATGCTAAATTAAATAGGCACGTTTGATGTCGAGTTGCGGAAAAAATGGCCAGAATACAACAACAACAGCTGTTGCTGCAACAACAACAACAACAACAACAACAAGAATAAACAGGGCACTATGGTCACGCTGAGCAACTTTCAGAAAATACGGAATGCGGAGCACCTGGCAACACATGGAGGGTGCGTTGAATGAAACAAAACATGTATCTCTAATTAGATTCTGTCACTCCAATGGAGGTCCAATTGGAGTGACAGAGACAGTCGAATTTTAATCGTTTGCTGTGTTTAGTAGGTCTACCGCGAACTTCGCAAATGGTCCATTCGAATGTTTTTATCTCTGTCACTCTAATGACGTCTAAATTAGAGGGACAGAGATAAAAAAATGCTGGGGAGGTTTGTAGCATTCGTGCTAAAAATAAAATGTATTGTCAACCTTATGCTAAAGATAATAGAGTTGTGTATGTACCCAGTTGTGCACACACATTTGGTATGTTGCGTGCATCTATATATTTGACCTTGATAAACATACACATGATTATTATTAAGTAGTATGTGCGGTAATTAAGGGCACCTGGCAGGAAGGCACACCCATACATATCATGTGCCTTCATTTTCTGAATAAATTATGTTTACCTATGTATATTGCCGGGTTTTCGGATGACGTCACAGCTCCGCCGGGTTTTTCTGTATCAGCATTTAAACGCATATTATGTTGTGAGGGTGAGTCAAGCCAATTTGCAGTTGCATAATAATAATTATGTAGATTCATACAGATACATTTAAGGGTCCATAAAGATTTATAAGCATACATAGGGACAAATAGTTTAGTTAACTTTGTTTTATATTACCTTATGCAATGAAGGTAATTCTGAAGTAGGAGGTATAATCATCATCATATGAGCTGAAAGACATACCTACACTGCTGAATGTAGGGCCTCCCCCAAAGATGACCACAATGACCGGTCCTGCGCCACCCGCATCCAGCGGACTCCTGCGACCTTCACTAGGTCACCAGTCCACCTTGTGGGGGGCCTACCCACGCTGCGCCTTTCGGTACGTGGCCGCCACTCGAGAACCTTTCCGCCCCAACGGACATCAAGTAGGAGGTATATTGTAACGTTTTTTGTTAGACATTTACAGGAAATAAAACTACATCGTTAGTTCTCTAGACATCATTTATTTAATCACAAACATTTAAGCTCAATTCATTACATAATTAAACCATTAAATTGGCAGTATCTAGTAATGTTCAGATATTTTTAAGTTTAATTTCAAGGACAGATTTTTTCCTTTATGCAGGCAATGCACTTTTTTATTTTTCAAGTTTCGTTCCCTCATAATGTCGATGGTCGATCATTAGCCGGTTGAAAAGGCGTTATATTAATATCATTGAGACACAAATCGTCATGTGTCTGCTATACGGCCACATCTCGAAATATTGTTTAATTGTGTGATAAAAGTGACCCTATTTTCCTGCAATACGGCCACATCTTCATAAAATTCGATTTTGAAATGTGGCCGTATAGGCACAGGACGAAATGTGTCAATCAATGACAGTACTCACGACAGAAAATTGATAACTTTCTGTGTGCTTACTAGTTACTTCCTGTGAGCCTACCAGAATATTAGAATAGAATGTGATGAACTTGTACAGTCAGCGTCAAATAGTTTGTGGCAGCCAAAACTCAAGTAGTTCGGTGGCCGTTTTCACAAACCGTTGTTGAAATCACCTTGTTATTTAATTTGGTCAAGTTTGGGCATATTCGACTCAGAATCACGAGCTCTTTCAATTTTGTTAGGAGAAAAAATAATATGTCCAATAATTTTCATAGTTTTCATTCCTACCATTACGCTACCGCCTTTTGAACATCTATGAAAAAACGGTATCGTAATGGAAAAAACATTTGGGACATTTTTTTTCTCCTATTAGAATCGAAAGAGCTCGTGATCCTGAGTAGAACAAGCCCAAACTTTTCCGAATTAAATAACATGGTGATTTCAACAACGGTTTGTGAAAACGCCCCGGTACACTATTCGTGCCTATGTACATAGGTACATATTTAGTACCGACCGAACCATGTTTTTACATTTAATTAGGTATATTGATCGATAGGTAATTTTTATTTAATATAGTAATATGTTATGTTAGTATGTTAGTTCAGAGTTATCACAGCCGAATATTCTACAAATGCCATGTAAGTCATGTTAATTGCAGTTTTTGGAATACAACTAAAACTAAACATAATTTAAATACGACAAGTATTTGTAAGTTTAAAGTTCAGTAATTGGTAGCGGGTAACGTAACGAAATGATCTCTCACGGAAGCAAGGTTCTTCTTCACATTTTGAATAACCGTATCCGCCACTATCTGGATTGGCAAATCCCGCCCGAACAAGCTGGATTCGTGAAGGGCAAGGGTACAAGGGAACAGATTTTAAATATCAGGCAACTCATTGAAAAATCCTACGAGTTTAATACCCCCCTCGTTCTTTGCTTTGTCGACTACAGTAAGGCTTTCGACTGTGTTAACTGGAACAGCTTGTGGACCGTAATCTCTGAGCTCGGCGTGCCACATCATTTAATATCGCTTCTCCACTCTCTTTATATCAACAACCGGGGAATAGTGAAAGTGGATAAAAGCCTCTCAAAACCTTTCACTTTTGGTAAGGGTGTGAGACAGGGATGCGTTCTGTCCCCCATACTCTTTAACGCTTACGGGGAATGCATCATGCGGCGTACTCTTGAGGATTGGACGGGCGGCGTCTCCATCGGAGGGGTTAAGATAACCAACTTGCGATACGCTGACGACACCACACTAATAGCATCTGATGAAATGGAAATGGGTGTACTTCTAGAACGCATGGAGCAAGTAAGTGGAGAACTAGGCCTTTCCATTAACAAATCCAAGACTAAGATCATGGTCATAGATCGTGCGAAGCAGCTGGAGCTTAGTGGGACACTCAACTTTCAGTACGTGGACAGTTTCGTATACCTGGGTTCTACCATTTGCAACAACGGTTCATGTGAACTTGATGTGCGTAAGCGGATAGGTATGGCCAAAAACGCTATGACCCGTTTAAGCAAGATTTGGGCTGACAGAGCGGTTTCCTTGAGGACCAAGACGGGCCTGGTGAGGACCCTGGTGTTCTCCATATTCCTCTACGGTGCAGAGACATGGACGCTCAAAAAAGCTGACCGGGCGCGAATTGACGCATTTGAGATGTGGTGCTGGCGGAGAATGCTGCGAGTACCATGGACTGCCCACCGCACCAATGTCTCAATTTTGCAGGAAGTGGGAGTCACCGTCAGACTATCAACGCTTTGCCTTCGTAGGATCTTCGAATTCTTTGGTCACGTAGCGAGGAATAAATGCGATAACCTGGAAAAACTCCTGGTGACAGGGAAAATACAAGGCAAGCGACCAAGAGGTAGAAGTCCTATGCGGTGGACAGATCAGATCCGCGATACCACCAATACAAACGTCCACGAAGCAATACACACAGCCTCAGACCGTCAGAAGTGGAAAGAGATCATCCGGAAAATTATTCATAAAGGTCACGACCCTCAGCAATGAGGAACACGATACAAGGAGGAGGAACGTAACGAATAGGTCGAAGCATGACTTCTGTACGAAGGTGAAAACTTGGACATGACAGTTATTAAAAACGACAAATGTAGGTACTTAACAAAATGGTCTTAAAACCCGTGATTTTCTAGTTGTATGCAAACAAAATAAGGTCAATATGCGCATTATAAAATTTGATGTTTCCTTTCAACAATCGACGCAGAATCAACTTAAACCGTTTGTAAACACAAAAAATAGTTCGTTTATAATTTTTATAAGGAATTAAGGATATAATTCTAATCGGTAACTAGATATAATACTTAATTAAATTTCAATTGTCATACTATATCATGCAAATTATAACACATATCTATATTATAAAATTAACATAATCAAATCTTGTGCATCAGACATGGTTATATACATATAGGTACATTTCCAACATGAAAACAATTCTTACAAAGCTAATAAGTAAAAATGTACATGAATGAATATCAGATAAATTTGATGGTCATATTTTGCTTTAAATATATAATTGTAATTTAGAGTTACCTGTTTGTATAATTTATTACACAAGTTTTTTTCTCTTACATAATATAATATTTACCTTATAATTAGTACATTGTGCATGCGTACATGGAGGTAAGTACGGTATTACTAACGAGAGTGTTAGAAGCCCGACGCCGTTGGCGGAGGGCTTTTAATGACTCGAGCTAGTATTCCACTTACCGACCGTGATGCATACAATATTTTTCATCACACATGCGAGCAAATTATAAATAATCACCAAATTAAAAATTTAAAAAACCGACTTCAACCGATTTCTCAAAGATCCCCGATCTGTTTCCATCATTGGTTTCCTCAAATCCTACTTTCTGAATGCAAATTCTTGTAAATGAATGAAAATTACCAAAAGCGCCATACATGTACCTATAACATTTGAAGAGATCCCTCGATTTCTCCAGGATCCCATCATCAGACCCCAACTTGGTGCCAATGGGACCATCTCGGCGTAGTACACGTTCGATCACAAAAAGAAATTTTAGAATCGGTTCACTATTCTCGGAGATATCAGGTAACATACATACAACAAAAAAACCTTGAGAACCTCCTCCTTTTTTTGAAGTCGGTTAAAAATATATTCTTTAGATGAATAGTAATATCTAAGTATGTTCACATCAACAGTTTTATACAGCTGTAATCGTACCATGAGTGCGCAAGTAACGGTTACGTTATTAGAATTTAAGGCCTTACCACACTGGATGCACGTACAGTGGCGTTCAGAATTGCATGTCCATTCCAATTAATTCATAAACTGTCCATGCATTTTTGAACCCGACTGTACATATAAAGGTCTCTGCCCACTAGACCGTAGCATACCATGACCGTAGCATGAACGTATCAGACAAAAAACTATTATTTGTATGGAAAAAATTGAGACGGTGTTGGCCGGCGCCGGAACGTCCTAGTGGGTATATTCTCATACTTTTCAATACAAAGAATAGTTTTTTGTCTGATACGTTCATGCTACGGTCATGGTATGATACAGTCTAGTGGGCAGAGACCTTAAATGTGACCAGGGTCACGTTTTATAAAGTTATAATTTACTCGCTGTTTGCTTCTCTTTCTAGCCAATATGTGCGTGCGTTAAAGAGGCAAACAGCGAAATTGTAAATTGTAACTTTTTAAACGCGACCCATCAAGCGGTGTGTCATCTCATATGACAATTACATAAACGTCCTGTGTGACTTCGCCTTTACAAGATACGATACTCGTAAACAGTCTGTCACGCTCGCACTCGTGTATTGGAGAGAGCGTGATGGACTACTTTACGTATAGTAGATGAGCGTGGGCTCACGAATGATGAACTCATTTTCTATTGTTAATTCCATATTGTGTAGATATAATTGAATCTCAGTGAATACACTTAATTATATGAAAAATAATATATAATTTATCTTCTGATATAGAGATTCGTAAATATTTTCTATATTAGTACGTATTTTAAGTAGATATATTTATTCATTATGTATGCGTATAATTTGGCTTCAATTCCCGACATTTGTTATGTATATTTATTATAATGCACCAAAATTCACAGATTTAGATATGGCGTTACATAGGTAATATATATTTAAAGCGTTATAATGGCATAATTTAAATATATAAAAAAAAAAACAAATTATATTGTATTATAGACATGTATCTAATATTGGTGTCCTTTTTCACTTTTTCTGTCAATAATTAAACTTGGAAGGACGTTATTTTAAATCATAATATCAAGCAATTACTAATTGAATTTATGCGAATTAGGTTGGGTATGCCCAGCAGTGGACTGAGATATGGTGATGATGTGACTGATTTACTTAGGTAGTTACATTATTTCTTTGGTTTTTTTTAATTATGTTAAAATGGCGCAGTGTATCTGCGTTAAGATAATTAGTTTTTAACATTCAGATACGTGTTATTTTTTATTATTACCTAATGTAGATCGCATCTTATTGTTTCAGAATATTAGCGAATGATACCTTCCATGTTCATTCATTCTTAGATAAGATTTATCGTGAATTATATTAGAGGCATTTTTTTTAAAGCTGCCCGCGCTACTTTTTTTAAAAATTTGGAACTTTTAATACGATTTCCATTCAGAATCGCGAGCTCTTTAGGTGATTCTGATAGGAGAAAATTTTTGTCACACATTCCGTTACCATGTTCTCATACATTATGTAAATATGTAACGTAATGGAAAGCTCGAAAAATGTATGTACATTTTGGAACAAATTTTTTTCCCATTAGGATCAAAAGAGCTCACGATTCCAAACAGAAATTATATTGAATTTAATTGAGAAAATAAGATTATTTGTTTTTAGAATTAAGTTTAGCGGTTTGTGGTGTTATCTCCGTATTTTTTTTTATAGCCTTGACCTGTTGAAGGTCGCAGGAGTCCACTGGAAGCGAGTGGCGCAGGACCGGCCATCGTCTTCCGGCTGATATGATGATGATGATGATATTTGTTTCTGATTTTTCTTTGTAGGACAGTAAGTATGACCTACAGGGTAAACGATATGAAGTGTTACCAAGTAGAATTTTTTGTCTGGTGTCAAAGCAATAGCGGCTTATTATCGGAAATATATTTTGGACACCACATTCACCACATTGAAGTCTTAGGCACCCAAACATTCGGGTTTTAGATCGCAAACATAAGATCGAAACTGAGCTTCGGCTTATAAAGCTCGTAAGAACCAAAAGTGGCTGAAAACCGAATTTCACGTGTCATTTCTCCAGTCCGTTGAGTTTCGGGCTTTTTTTCTGGTCTATTTTGAAGAGAAAGGTAAGAGCAACAATAAATAAATAATATAAATGCAATGAAGAAAGCGATCGTATTTCACTGGCACATACCACTGCCCAGTGGTCACAAACGTGCTTCGAGCAAATATTTTTTTACCATTTGAAGACCATATTGACTAAAAGTAAATTCAATCACAAAATGTAATGTTTTTCCTCTTGTGTTTTCTTACTGATAGCAATAAATTGTAGCAACTAAAAAATCGCAGTCCTATGAAATTGGTAACACTTCATATCGTTCACCCTGTATTTAAATTCTGGCTCACGATATAGGTAGGTACATATTATAATAGACGGGCATAGAAGTGATCATTCGATATATTCAAATAATTTGCAAGATATATTTAGCAAATAGACGCACTGATGTTGCATGATACATAGACATGCGTAATTTGTGTATTATATAACAATGTAGAATTAGGCTTTTTCCTGCGGTTCAGGGCAGAGCAATTGGGCAGAATTACGGTTCTTCTCGTCTCTGATGAGTTCGTATGTGCGCAGAACCATCAGGAGAATCGAAGAGTACACGCCTGAAAGAGAAGGTATAGTTACATGAAATTATATGACTACAGCTTAGTTTAATAATCGGGGGTAAGATGAAACGGTTTTCTTGAATGAAAGTTGTGTTGTATTATAAAACAACCAAAAGATGAAAATCTTACCGCAACTCACTTTACGAGTATACCAAACTACCTAGCCCAATACAACTAAGCAATCGTTCATTCATTACTATTGAACTAGTATCATGGTAAAGGGTGAATAACAATAAGAAATCGTTAAAAAAATCGACATAAACAAAGACAAAGCTTGGAGCTTTTATATAACTGACTTCAAAAAAGGAGGAAGTTCTCTATTCGACAGATTTTTTGGTATGTACAGTCAGCTGCAGAGAAAAGTAGACCTCCTTGCATACAAATTTGTATGACACGTATGTCGACCGACGACTGACTGTACATGTATGTTACTCGATATTTCGATTCATTAGTAGCGAAAGTACAGTCGGTAATAATTACCAAATAAAAGAGTTAATAAAAACTGACTTCAACCGTTTTCTCCAAGATCCGATCAGGAAACTTCGACTTGATGCTAACGGGACCATCTCGGGGCTACGAGCTACGAGTATACCAGTCCAGGGTGCTTAGACAAGTTGCCAATCGTTAACGCTTAATCGTCAATCGTAAGCGAAAGGCAGCTAACTGTCTTTGTCGCACTAATATGAAAGAGTGGCAGAGAGGGAAAACTACGATACGCTACTAAGAGCTAGCGATTGGCAAACTTGGTTGAGCAGCCAGCTATGCTATTCTCTTATTCACACATTCGACGCTGCGTTCGTCAACGAGCTCGATGTCGAGACAGCCTTGTCTAAAATCCTAGCTGTCTTATTTGACATTAGGAATCGAGGCTGTGAGTGAGGTTGCGGGCGAGTTCGTCGCTGTTTCGTTAGAAAATACGAAGTTCATACATTAAACGTCAAACTCTCGACGCAGTGTAGTTCCAGCTCACGCCGCATTCGTCGCCGAGCACTAGTGTCGTTTAAAGTGCATTAGTGAATACCATTTTTAGGCTCGACGCTGCCGCAGCGCTGTCACAGCGCTGACAGCAAGGCGGTTTCCTTAGTGAATAACACTGCTGTTCAATTAGAAAAATGACTCAAGAGGAAAAGTTAAAGATAAATTTTGATCGCCTTCCCTCAGGTTGTCCGCCTCCGTTACCTAGTTGGTAGTGACCCCGCCTACAATGCTGGAAGTTCTGGAGTCAAATCCCGGCGAGGGCATTATTTGTGTATTTATTCATCACAAATATTTGTTCCTTGGTGCTGGCTGTCTATGAATTTAAGTATCTATAATGTCTATCTATTATATATTTCGTCACTTGGTCATCTGAAGCCTTAATCGAGCTTATCTTGAGACTAAGTCGATTTGTGTAAGATGTCCCAAGATATTTATTTATTATTATTTGTATCCCGCTTTAATCATGGGCCTATAAATCCCGGTATTCTGGTAGGCTTGCGTGAGGATACGATCCAACACGTAGAGGCCCTTTGGAGAAATTTGCTGTGTTGTACACCTGTTACAAGCCATTCATGGGCACAAAAAGAGATATCCGTGAACCAGTACAACAGGTGCATAGGGGCTATTGGAGATTATATCGAAAAGACTAATGGGTCATGGTGATGAAAGTTGGATGGATAAGAGATGGAACTATAGAAAAGAGGTCCGGACACCTGCTATAATGATTTCTCTTTGTTATGACTTGCCGCCGACTAAGTTATTAAGTTTATTCCACACTTACCACAACAGATCAGCATGACAGAGCCTCCCACAATGTCAGCCATCACCCAGGAGTACAAGATAGCACCGCCCATCATCAGGATGGTCACCACCACACCAAACACAAGGTACGCCTTCACGAAGCCAGCGCGTCTCTGGAATCATATTTTGATTTGTCAAAGGACAAATAGAAATCTGGTGTAATTTTGTATCAAGTATGGGAAACTAAATTTAAAATGTGGGGAAAAATGGAAAATGTACCTACTGCCTATAGTGAAATTCGAACTCGCAACTTTTAGATCAATAAGGTAATTTTTTTTCATAGCCCCAAGACTTTTTTGGATTTGGAACTATCAATCCTGATAGGAGAAAATGTTTACCCCAAGGTTTTTTTTCTATTCTGTTACAATTTTTTCATTAATTTTGTATAAAATCATTAAAAATACCTATATTACAAATAGTGGGGGGGGGGGGGGGGATAAAAACGGCTGGCAGATTACACTTAACCTCTTTTGTGTTCAGCAGTACCTATGGGTGGTGATGGCAATAAGAATACATATGTTTGTCATTAGGGATTGAAGTGTCATTAACCATTACTTTGCAGAAGATTGATGATGGGCATCATCATAGTGGACACACTACTGGAATGGCGTGGCGGTTGTGGAGATTACCTTCTAATGCATAGGCAATAGGTAATAAGATAGGCCTTTGAACAGCAGTGGACCGAAATAGGCTCTGATGATGTACAGTGATCGGAACTATGGGCGCAAAACTTTAAAAATGTATTATATGGATATGGAACACTTGAGCCAGGAAAAATACGAATATAATTGAAAAAATCTGCATCTAATTTTATTGCCTATTTATTGTCCACTTGATAAGTTTTGTCAAGGTTTTGCACCTGAAGTTCCGATTAATACGATATATGCCTTTGCTGATGACAATAGGTAAATAAAAAATAATATACCTTATGCGTCCCATAGCACAGGAACACAGAGAATATAAACGAGATCAAGCTGCAGACGAAGAAGAACATCATAGTGATCATCGTGGCCGTGAAGTCCATCATCCTCTGGTCGTACACCGAGTCCTCACTGATCCTCCGCTCGTCCTCCCAGGAGGCGCGGTCGTAGTGATCGTACATCTGCTGGAAGCTGTCATCGCCGGTGAAGGCTCCAATCCAGGTCCGGACGGTGGCGAAGACTACCGTAGCGAAGCCAGTTATGATCTGGAAAATGGTTATTTGGCATTGAGCGGGTTTCTTCGCGCGTTTCAGGGTGCTTGGACTACTTGCCAATCGCTAAAGCTTAATCGTCAATCGTAAACAAAAAGCAGCGAACTGTCTTTGTGAAAGAGTGAGTGTCTGAATGAAAGAGAGGGAAAACTACGACACGCTACTAAGCGTTAGCGATTGGCAACTTAGCTAAGCATCTAGAGGAACCACCACAAACGAAGTATTGCCAGTCTCTCGCACTTGTGAATTCGTACGTAAGTGTGACAGAGGCAATACTTCGTGCGTGGTTCGCAGTAAGGTCTCTGATGCCTCATTGATCTGGCCTGTTGCTGCGAACACCGAAGTTCGTTTTTGGGGATTTGTCTCTGTCACTCCAACGAAGGTGATATTAGAGTGACAGAAAAATCCCCTAAATTTGCGCACTTTGGTGTTAATTAGCCTGGCCACGTGGCTATGGTTACTATATAAGTAGTGGGCGATAATGATCGGCGATTGAAGTGTTGCCCAATTCACCATTCATTTATTGAAGACTGAGGATGGGTAGCACCATCATAGTGGATTGGACACTCTACTGCGTTCACCAACCCGCTTGCCCAGCGTTGCATTCACCTCCTACTACGTCCTTACGCTTAGATATTAGTAAGACTGTTGAACTATAATGGCCTGGTCACGATATTGTTACAAGATAAATCCATGAATTGGAGCGAGCCGCCGATATCGGAACTCCCTCTCGTACGTATGGTTTTCCGGTCGCCTTAGACCAATGTCGGGGCCAGGCCATAAAGTTAAGTCGTTCTAAATTGTAAAAGTTGATATCGACGCTGGAAAGGAGAAATTGGATAAGCGACATTTTTGAAGATATTGAGTTATACACACCGTTAGAATCGGCAAATTTTTCCGCGTCGAATGAGCTAGGTTTCGTATCCATCTGACAACTTTTGTGTCGCTTATCCCATCGGTGATTTAGAGAACTTTCGATCATTTTTTACTACTAAACGACTTGGTTTTTGACAACTTTTAAGAAAATGGAGATTAGATAAAATATAATTCAACATAATAAATCTTGGATTATTTTACCTATTTGTCATGACAGGTTAAATTTTACTTGGATATTTTTGCTGTGTAACAACTAATCATCACTTGTGGGTTAGCTATTTCTACCTGACTGTATGATATGTTCTCATGTCGTTTGGACAATTTTACCGTTATCTTAATTTAAAATTAAAGACGGTTAGACAATATTACTTAACTATGATATCTGAACTATTGGCGTTTATCCATTTTTACCCCTACATTTATTTATGAACCATATGTCGCTTAGGTATCCCTTTTTACCTGAATTTACATTAGAATACTACTGTCACTTATCCTAACTTGCATGAATGAAATGTCAGTAAAAAGTTAGCAACAATTTGCATACATAAATGTCTGCTATTTTATTCTTTGTCACGTTATGTAGAAACATTTGGCAGAGGGGATGTCCTGTCAATTTTTACTCTGAGTTAAATAAAATGTTTTTGGATCTTTAATAAATAAAAATAAAAAAAGAAATAGGTACTAACTAAAACTATTTTTTAAGTGTTATCATAACGTAATACGATGGATAAACATACCAACAGGTACGGTTGTTAAAAGTAGATAGTTTTCAAGTGCCTCGTTTGTAGGTAGGTACTAACTATTGTTGGCTCAATAACGAGTTATCCTTGTTGATTTTGCATGTTTTAACCCTTAAATGCATGACCTTGACAAAGATTTATTCTAATTTGAATTCTGACATGTTGTCAATAGAGTCGAAAATACATGATGCATGATGCAACCCTTAAATGCATAGTGATGTATCACTATGCATTTAAGGGTTAAAATAAAGAGAAATGATCTCAAATAGAAAAACAAAATATATTTGTTTTTAATACTTAACAATAACTATTACTTACTCACATACTTACCTACTTTTTGGAATAAAGTAAAAAAATACCTAAAATAGTGTCTTTCTTTTTTCACGCGTAAGTAAATTCGTTTACTAGTCACGGAATGTTACTCTTGTAATTGAAATGACTGACTATGAAGTCTAAAATAATTTCTCATTTTAAGTATGTGGATATTTCTTACCGATATATTTATGCTATTTTTTTCAATTTATATATTTTTACCCGAATATAAAATAAGCCACATCGGCAGTTAGATAATTTTAACATGATGAATTTGTTATGTAAGTCTCGGGTGGACTTTTTTACCTTCCTTATTTCTTTTACAACGTGTTGGTTAGTTAATTTTACCTGAATCAATTTTTCCGACCATTTTGCTTAAGCGACAGTAAATCCTTAAATAACACTTGAATACGTTAAATAATTAAAACATCACATAGAAAACATATTTATGTCCATAAATAATGCTTCAATTATTTGATTTGGCCTCCTAATTCATTTTAATGATTTTTTTTCGAAAATCTCGGCGGTTTTTTGCCTCTCCTGTAAAGTACGCACTGTGTCGCTTATCCAATTTCTCCTTTCCAGCGTCGATATGTTTTTGAGATCCACACAACAACGCGTAACGCATTCAGACATTTATCGGAAGGTCATCCAGGAAAAAAATTACACTGAATGTTTGAAATATGACACCATTGATTCATTAGGTATAATCTGGCACAAGGTAGTTAATGTTTCATGATAGTGAGCGAGGACACGAGAACAGACTGCGGGTCAATTGAGTAATTGTCATGCATCATAATCTACAGAATCTTAACTTAGCTCATAAGTAGGTATTTGTGCTCAATGATTACCGTTATTTATACTTTGCCACAAAGTGGGACATTCAATTAAAAAGGCTCATAATTAATGGACAGTCAGAAGACTCAGAAGTATCTATCGACATTCGGTTTAAAACAAAGTATATAGATTTAAACTTTCACGATTATCACTCATATTTTAAAGACAAACGGGTCTTAATCGCGTAAACTTATATTTAATTATATCCTGACGTTTCGGGCATGACGTTACACCCGTGGTCGCAGGCAGACTGGCGAGAGAATGTATCAACACCTTCGAGCCCGAAACGTCAGGATATAATGAAACGTAAGTTTACGCGATTAAGACCCGTTTGTCTTTAAAACAAAGTAATATGCAGACGTGCAGGTAGCACAAAACTTAACTTTATTTTTTCGGGTTCGAGTCCCGGCGAGGGCATTATTTGTGTATTTATTTATCACAAATATTTGTTCCTTGGTCAAGGCTGTCTATTTATTTAAGTATCTATATGTATCTAACTATTATATTATATCGTCGCTTGATACCTATATCACAAGCCTTAATTGAGCTTACCGTGGGACTAGGTCGATCTGTGTAAGATGTCCCAAGATATTTATTATTTATATATAAGGGGCAAAGTGCTGAAGGTTTGTGCAGAACTTAGAACGTTGTACGGTTTGTAAGTACGTTGCGGCCGTTGGATATGTATATTTTGCATCAAAGGAGGTAAGTACGAAATTACTAACGAGAGTGTTAGAAGCTTAGAAGCCCGAAGCCGTAGGCGGAGGGCTTTTAATGACTCGAGTTAGGATTCCGCTTACCGACCGTGATGCATACAACGTTTTTCATCACACTTGCCGTCAAAAAAATAAGTATTAAGACTAAATATTATTAAATGACGAACTGACATTTCTATTACTCCCTAGGGAATTTCACTTTTCTATTACTCCCGCTACGCATGCAAGCAATGGCGCGCTTAGGTAGCAAGTGTGATGAAAAATTGATTATCTACATAAAGAAGTGATTACTTAAATTAAATTAAAATTATAAACAGTAATACATAGTTAATTTAAGTACTTACTGCACTAAAAACAGCAAAAATGAAGGTTGCCGTGTC
Organism: Thaumatotibia leucotreta; assembly: GCA_025490895.1. Classification (NCBI taxonomy): domain Eukaryota; kingdom Metazoa; phylum Arthropoda; class Insecta; order Lepidoptera; family Tortricidae; genus Thaumatotibia; species Thaumatotibia leucotreta. The sequence continues at coordinate 15,472 of JALPQI010003689.1, read as the reverse complement.
GACGGAGGGGCAACCACACTTCACCTCCCTCATCAAGGCGCTGAAATTGAAAAGAAATAATTGAATTTAAGCTTTAGCGAGTCATTATCAAAGCTCGGACGGCGGGAGCAAAAATACACCTTTCACTAGTGCTTACTTAAATATGGACTATTCCATCGACATCGATCCATATCCATACCAACATTTTTTTAGTTAAAAATGTATTGATCTAACGTGTTATCCAATCGTGTTTCCCGAATAGTTCCACAACTTTTCCAGATATCGAATCAAATAAGATATTTACAGGTGAAATGCCAATTTTATTCAACACATTTGTTCTGATATTTACTGTGAATAACTTTTCCTTGAGGATGTACAAATTATTTTAACAAGTGCACTTTCAAGTTTATCTAAAAGAGACTTTACTATAAATTTCTAATTCAAAAATAATTCATATGGATGTCGATAGAATAGTCGATATTTAATCAAGCACTGTGGTAAGTACATTTTCACCTTCCTTGCTCGGAAAGGGCTTTTTTATTCTTTAAAAACAGATAGCAAAGCTGCGTTTTATCCACAAGAGTGCAAAGTTTGAACTTCCCTTGATTTTTTTAAATAAAAGTGTATTTTACATAGATCAGTTGTTTTTATTATGTTGTGTTTCCTCACTTAAGGAAGGTGAAAAGTTTTGTGTTACTGTGTCTTACACACGGCTGCAAAGTTTTTTTTAGCTCGTGTGTATTGCAACACTCTATATGCTCAGGATTCTATTCTTGAATCACTCGCTTCGCTCAGGATTCTATTTTCGAACCACTCGCTTCGCTCGTGGTTCAACCATAGAATCCGTTCGCTATATCGTGTTGCAATTCCACACTCGGTTAAAATACAACTTTGCACCCTTGTATAACAAATAACTATTTCCCCTCACTAGCTCGTAAAGTGCTCGTTTATCCTTTAATACGAACGTGTAAAAACGCATATTATTCACTTGTGTGGCAAAGTAATGACCTTGGTTTTGGAATAACAAAACGTAAAATGCTCATGGAAATTGTTCTCGCTTCGCTCAGGATTCTATTTTCGAACCACTCGCTTCGCTCGTGGTTCAACCATAGAATCCATTCGCTAGCTCATGGTTCAACCCTAGAATCCGTTCGCTATATCGTGTTGCAATTCCACACTCGGTTAAAATACAACTTTGCACCCTTGTATAACAAATAACTATTTCCCCTCACTAGCTCGTAAAGTGCTCGTTTATCCTTTAATACGAACGTGTAAAAACGCATATTATTCACTTGTGTGGCAAAGTAATGACCTTGGTTTTGGAATAACAAAACGTAAAATGCTCATGGAAATTGTTCCATATTAATGATAGTTAAATAATTTGTTTGAGAATTTAGTGTAAAATACAAACCTTTATAAATTATGATGATTTTAACATATAAATCCTAAAATTCCATAAGTAACAATTGTTTTAGTGAATGATGATAAGATGACTAGATGCAATCACAAAACGCAGAAAATGTCAACGTCAACATTGTCAAAGAATATTATAGGTTATAATCTTTATTTACCGACTCGAACACGCATAAAAATAGTAAACTAAACAACTTTCAGGGTGTTCTGTTATAATTTTGTAAAAATAATGAATGAGAATGATTTAATAATGCATTGGCGTTGGTGTGCAACTACAGGAATGTGTTAAAATCGTGCTGCGTTTACTTTTTCGTGCTAAGTTTACTGCGACAAAATTTTGCATTAAATACATGATGCATTTGGAAAATTATTATCACTAACCCGATGATGATTGTAATGTGAACAAATAATTACCTTTGTTGAGTTTCCTCACTATAGTGAGGGGAAAAGTTTTGTGTTACACACGGGTGCAAATGTATTTTACTTCTCGTATGTTAATACACTCGCTGCTAAGGATTCTATTTTAGAACCACTCGCTTCGCTCGTGGTTCAACTATAGAATCCTTTCGCTTGCTCGTGTTTCAATTTCATACTCGCGGGTAAAATACAACTTTGCACCCTTGTATAACAAATAACTATTATTATTTAAAAACAAAAATACTTGATTTCCTCTTAGTTAATTTTACTAAGCAATCCTAATAAATGTTAGTTTCAAAAGTGATGTTGTAATTTTTACGTTCCTAAACTAAAAATATGACGTCACACTAAGGAGGAGGGTGTAGTTAATTGTGACGAAGTGTGATAAGGGGGGAGGGAGGGGTCAAAGAATCATGAATTTGGAGTGACGTAATTAATGGACGACCCCTACGTAATAAACCGAATTATTATACACTATGTCCAGCAGTGGCCTGAGATAGGCGGGTGTGTGTGTGTGTGTGTGTATGTGTATAAGAAACACAAACAAACTTATCACGGAATGGCTTGCGTTACTTCTGAGAAATACGTAGAAGGGTCAAAGTTGAATATGACTCGTCAGATAAATGAACATTATTATTATCTTTTCATTACCTATTGTTGCTGTTAAAGCTAAAGTAAAATGTTCTTGTAATTATTCTAATATTAGTCAATTATTATTTGTTAGCCTCCGTAGCCTATACCACTAATAGGCTACTTGACTCATATCAAATTTAGAGCAAAAAATTATTATTTTCTGTAGTATTTATTGAAAAGATCAATATTTTTCGATTACGGTGTATTAAAAGTGTTTGATGGGTACCTACATATTTTTTATTGAAAAATTTGTTTTATTTTTTTTAATTTCGTTCTCTGAAAATGGTGTCGGCCATGATATGACGTCATAGGATCTTAAACTTACTTCATGTCAAACCTTATACGAGTGAAATTCGCCATGGACATATAGGCATGTTGCTTTGCTGTGACATTGACATAACGTAAGCGACATGTCAAATGTTTGTTTTCGGTTTGAGTGACGTCACACCACAGATAATCCAAGCATTAACATGGCTAGTATCGTTTTCGCGCGGTAACGAAAGTTTAAATTTTAAGTTATAATTTTGCGGTTTTCTAGGTCGTGAAAAAGTATATTTATATATTTTTCCGTTAATCTGATATTGATTAATAATATACGACAAACTTTAATTAAATGGGTCAAGTAGCCTATTGGAGTTCGAGGCCAAAGAAACTACAAAAATATTTCCACAACAATGAAACGTTCTTACAATAGTAAATCCTTATTTCGTAAAAACAGACGTTGTGATATCTTATTTATTGGTAATTTTAATTCTTTAATCTTAAGAAACAATATTATTTACTTATATTCACGTAAATATAAGATATTTTAATAAAAACTTAATTTTCCGCAATTATTAGTAACAAAGTTGGTATTGCGCTGGTATCACCTCAGGTGTTAATAACATTTGGTACAGCAATTTAACTACATATAAATTAAACCCTATTTCTGCATACGTTTAGAAAATTGCACAATAATACTTTGTAACGTGCTTTATGTTCACATTTCGTATTCGTAAAATTCCTTTGACCTACAAATTTCTTTGGCAGTGCTATAGTTCTCCATCTACATTACCATACAGATCTAACGTTTTGTTTTCTTCTATAGGTTGTTAACAAGGCGACTTAGGTACTTGGTCCAGCCATGTTAAAATACAAAAAATGCTTTCATTTTACATTTCCAAATTTCTTTCCCCATAATTTTAACCCGTATACAGGGTGTAAGTCTGTTGTTGATAGTAATTTAACCATACGGTCTTAATAAATATGGCACGCTGTCGTTTGTGTTCACTGGTAATTCAACTTCTTTTTAAAATAGGTTTTGAAACGTAGGCTCTTATCATTTTAAGTTCTTTACATAAAAAAAATCCATATCAATGTTAGTTTAGAGACAAGAAAAGGTTTTAGGTATTTACGTGTTTTTGTGAAAATCCTAGTTGTGACAGCCATATTAAACAAAAAGTTGTACAAACATTACCTACAGAGGTATGTAATGTTTTTATTAGGAATTATTTTAAATAAATAAATTAAATAACAAAAAGGTTGTCGAAACCTGAAAACTTTATTTGACAATGACATAAGAGACTTTGACAAATTTGACAGTAACGCATCAGTCGTAGTTTCTTTGGCCTCGAACTCCAATTAGCGGTATAGTTGGTATTGACCCTGCCTACGAAGCTGGAGGTTCCGGGTTAGAATCCTGGCGAGGGCATTATTTGTGTATTTATTTATCACAAATATTTGTTCCTGGGTCATGGCTGTCTAATTGTCTATGTATTTAAGTATCTATATGTATCTATCTATCGTCGCCTGGTACCCACATCACAAGCCTTAATTGAGCTTACCGTGGGACTAGGTCGATTTGTGTAAGATGTCCCCAGATATTTATTTATTATTTATTCAAATTCAAATAATTTAATCCCTCCTTACTATTCCATATCACATCCGCACCCATCAAACTTCCAACGCACCCACCCACAGACCACAGAGCTCTAGAACTAATTAATAACTTTTGAGCTATGATTCGAAATGCCGACATTTTTTCTGATAGACACAACTTAGACGAAAAATTAACCATTTTTCTTGAATTTTTCCTTTTCATTATTTTGGCATAAAATGTTATAACTACTAGAATTATGTTAGCTTATAGATAATTCCACATGTAATGTCTTGGTGTAAGCTGTTTTTTTACATGGTTGTTGATAATAATAAAGAATACGTTAAGCGAAAGGTGGTAAATGTATATGAGTGACAGATTCGAACGAATAGGCACGTGACCATTTCCATACATCACTGTTACGTGTTTTTGCAGAACGGCATCTTGAAGTTGGGTTGGGGTTTCAAAAAATGTCCCGAAACCTGCATGCCTAGGTTTTTGGGCAACTTTTGGAAACCCCCCTCGGATGCCCCCTGGTGGCCTCCAATCTAGGACAAACCCGGGAAAACCCGGACAGGTGGCAGCACTATGCTGCGCAACAGGCGCTTTAAGAGACTTATATAGGTCACTTGACTTGACTTGTTCCTAAAAAAAATTTTTTAGTACAGATGGTGCATTTTTTAGGCTCTAGTGCGAGAAGTATGTCATTTTACGACAGGTCCAAAACTTCGGAGGGCCATCTGCACTAAAAACGTCGTACGAGACACGTGCAAAAACGAAATTCGTAACTCGTGTCAATTTAAAACACTCTCTATCGGTCGTATTTTAAAACATCGCCATTTCGAATTTCATGTTTTTCGCACTTGTGTCGTAATGTACTATTTTAGTACAGATGGTGCCTTTTTAGGTTTTAGTGCGAGAAGTGGCTCATTTTACGCCAGGTCCAAAACTTCGGACAGCCATCTGTACTGTACAGTCACGTCTAAAAGTATGTATACATAATAAGATTTGAAAAATATGTAGCCACACATTTTCATCAAAAATATGTATCTATTACTGACACCAAAAAATTGTATTCATTAAACTGTTTCAGTATTATGTAATCACATACTGCTTCAGAAAATTGCATAGTTAAATAAATTACATATAAATGTATCCTCCTCGTAGTCAAAAATAAGTATACATGAATTTCCATCTACATTTAACCACATACGTCGTTTGATTCATAGATAATATTATTATGTAAACACGATTTGATGTTTTGACGTGTCTAAGTGTAATCGATTTTAAAATGAAGTTTCTTCCATGTGGCCAGTGACTTTCTTTTATAATATGGAACCTATCTAAAGCTACAAATAGGTAGTGGCTATTTATGAAACTCATAATTATTATAATTTTATATTAGTTACTAAAATTAAAACTACTATTTTATAACTGAAAGAAAGAAGAAATGTTTTGTTTGTCAAGCATTATAAAGTAAATACCACTTGCAAATTTGTATTTTTTCTTATTACTTTCTTAGACAATTCGAAAAAAAGAAGTTTGGGTTTGAAGTGCTGGTAATAAATAATAAATTCAAGATAGACAATTGTCTATCAATATAATTCGATGACAATTATAAAAATATAGGTTCGGTTCTTGAAAATATAGGAGAACACGACTCTATTTTCAAGACATTGGAGTGCATGTTCAGATCTTTTTGAGCACCCTGAATAATATAGATATTTGTGATGGCAACAATAACATGTTAGGGACATTTTTCTCCTGTTAGTTGCAAAATGCCGGTGCCGTTCCGATTTTGACTGAGTAGAAGAAACTTGATATTATTAAAATAGAAACAAAAAAATGCTTTGGACACTTTTCTGTGGATGACCCTAAACTGAAATACACAATATTTACAACCGAGCTCAATCTAAAAATTTGGACTGTCAAGTGCGTCATAGAATAATCGTGAGATAGATGTATGCAGTGACAAGTCTGCACTGTTTTCGTGAATTGTCAAATCAGTTAATTATACAACTTACGATTCTATGCCAGTCAGACAAGGTTAGTTTTGCTGTCTGAATACATATTTATGAATCAAACGGCGTATATAAATATTTGACAAATTGGTGTGGTTACATGTAAACGGAAACCATTCATGTATACTTATTTTTGACTACGAGGTGAATACATTTAAATGGAATTTATTTAAGTATGAAACTTTGGGAAGCATTTTGTGATTACATAATACTGAAATAGTTTAATGGATACATTTTTTGGTGTCAGTAATAGATACATATTTTTGATACAATGTATGACTACATATTTATGCAACCTTGTTTTTGTATACATATTTTTAGACGTGACTGTACTAAAAAACGTCGTACGAGACACGTGCAAAAAGGAAATTCGTAACTCGTATCGATTTAAAACACTCCCTTCGGTCGTGTTTTAAAACATCGCCCCTCATTTCAGATTTCCTGTTTTTCACACTTGTGTCGTAATGTACTATTAAAGACCTCTCAAATAGTGTAATGTGTTGAACACTCATAATATTTTCCTTGTTTATCTAAGAATCATATTTCCTTATTCATAGAAGCTTATTTATAGAAACAACTGATACTGAGTCTATCCGTCTCTATAGGAAAACCGTTCACGTTATTTACGGATATATTATAATATACAGCGTGTAAGTCTAATACGGGCGATCAATTAAACCAGGCATTGGATTTATTAGTGTATTCATGGATTACAAGTTTTTTTTAAGTTACTCTTAATTATGACCCCACAGAATTTTTTTAAGATTATCGGAGCAGCAATGTACGTAGGTACGAACATTGTTAATGTTGTCAAAGTCAAAGTCAAACTATTCTTTATTCAAGTAAGCTTATTAATAAGCATTTTCGAATCGTCTGACATTATCAAGAGAGAGAAAAAAATCTACTACTGGTTCAAACCCTACGCCGTTCCTGAGAAGAACCAGTAAGAAACTCAGGTGGACTTATTTTTTCAAAACAGTATAATAATACATTTTATTAAAATAACATGCATTAAAGAATGTATTACATAAAAAAAAATTATATGGCAGTTATGTCATCTGCTTTTGAAATTAGCTGTCAACGAGTGTTTAACTCGCGTATGTTGCTCTACATTGCGCGCCGAATTATTTTGTATGGAAAATTTTGTTGCTCTAATTTTAAGTAAAAGATATTTGAATGTACTTATTATGTCGTAAACTAACACCCGTTAAGAGCTTCACCCGTATTAAACTTACACCCTGTATAGTGCTACCTATAACAAATCAGGATTCTTAGCCAAGTTGCCAATACTAACGCTTAGCGTATCGTTGTTTTTCCGTCTCTGTCAATCTTTTATATTAGTGCGACAAAAATTAGTTAGCTGCTTTTCATTCCCGAATTGGCAACTCTTTTCTAAGCACCCAGCTAACGATATTTTAATACATATAACATCTATAGGTGTAGGTACCTATATTTTGACGATCATTGCATTAAACGAATAACTTTAAATATAAATACTGTTTTTTTTTTGTTTCATTAACTGGACAAAAAAAATGTCTGAAAATAATGAATGATAATTATGTATTTAACTGAAGTAGTATTTTACACAATCGTGTTATAATAGAGAGCTTTTTAGTCGAGTACCGTGTTTAAGCCACGTAGCTTGCTGAGTGGCCTATGTAAGGGACAAGATCGAATAGCTTGATCATAACGTTATTAAGGCGGATTTAGACCAAACGAGCGAATGCTTTTTCTATCTCCCACTCTACGAAATCAACGAATTTCGACAAATCACGTTTTGTGTAACGAGTGAATTTCGTAGAGTGGGGGATAAAATGAGCATTCGCTCGTTTGGTCTAAATCCACCTTCACATGTGTACAATATTTTTTCTACGAGTCAATAAAAATAAGTTACAATTTCTAAATAATGAAATAAATACAACGAAACGAAGTGCAGACCCAGATGTGGCCCTCGTTGATATATTTTTGCGGGCATGCGATTGGTCAAATTCATTATAGTTTCCTACAGAGTTGTGATGTAAATTCATGTTCATTATAGTTGAGTTGCGAACTCGACGTAAATGTACCTATATGATTATAATTTTGTGTACCTTCGTAATCTTTATACAAACATTACAGTCGACGAGTAGAAAATGATGTTTATAGTTTGGACGACTTTATTCACTTGAGGTACGAGTATATACCAGTGGCAGAGCGTTGTAATGGTCTTTTGGTAAAGGAAATCTTTAAGGAATAGACACTATATACTTACGGAAGACAAAGCGGTAGGAATCAAGTTCTATGAAAAAACATTAAAATTTGTTTATTTCGAGTAACCAAGGACTCATTATTTATTATGTATTTATATACAGACATATTTATAGCCATAATGTATGTTTTTTACGTAAATGTTATTTTATCTTAAAAAAGTCACTCGTATAGTTTTTTGTTCCTACTGTTATTGCTAAATTTGGTTAGGCAGACTATAACACTAACTGCCATGTCAACAAATTGTATGCCTTGAGTCATTGTTTATTAATTTTATTATGGTTCGGTGTTGGCAAGTTTAAGTAAAAATAAGAGGTCCTAGAAACTGATCAATAATTTCTTATTTAGTAATCACATTGACAGGATATTTTTACATCATTTGTTTTTTAACTATTTGTAATACCTACAATGTTTCATTGTTTATTTGTCAGGAATGAAGTAAAACTACATAATAATTATGTGATATAAAAATATCGGTAGCTAATTTGTTAGCTACTTATTATGAAAATATTTGAATCTGAAACTTTGTTACACTATTTAAAAGCTAAATCTGAACATAGTGGTGTTTCTATGCAGTTTTTAGTGTCAAATCTATTTCTGGATGCTTTAAATGAAATTTTCCGACTCACTTTACGGCGGCTGAATTACTTATTTAGGTACATGAGTAGGTAGGTAGGTACATGAATGAATACATAAATGCAATAGTCATTCCAATCCAGGACACAACAGTTTTAACCCTAATTTTACATGTCGGGTCAAATTATTCGCTGCAAATTGTTACTGCGTAAATGATCTCAGACATATTTGTGTACCTAGGCATGTAGGCATCTAGGTCTCACGTTCCTGAATGTTCTTCTTCAATTTATATTCCATATTTTATACGTAAATAGGTATTTTTTTAAGTCAAGATAATACTTATTTGGCTATTGATTGCATGGTGTACTTAAAATGCTATTACTATTTTGTACGAGTATTCACCACAAGGGAGGAAAATTACCTAAAATAGACTACGAGGGAATCATTTAAATATGAATATTAACGCTAAAATAAAGTATGCCCATACACAGTCAAAGTACTTACTGTCTGTCCAGCATTTTTGTTAACAATATCACCGTACAAACGTATATCACCAACAACGATTTTGTATCTTGTGTTGATTTTGCGTCAGCACCAGATGGCACACGGCGGACGAATGGTAATGAGCGAATCGAAACTATTCGAAACAAAAACAGCTGTGACCATTCAAGCAAGATCGCTAGATGAGGGCACCACTAAAAAAATACACCAATGTGAACTCTACTGCTACTGAATTAGATATCTTTATATTTGATTCGATTTTGACAGCATGCTTTGATAATTTGGTCGACGCGATGTTTGCGTCTAGCTAGCTCTGTTTCTATGACATCATGGCGCCCAGTGTTGTCATATCTAACAAGTTATTAGTAGATCTACCTATTTTGCCTTCGTTCTACCTATCTACTACTTTCAGTTCCATCTAACTATTTTTCAAAATCTTACGATGATGAATATTCTCCATACGTTTGAGGCCAGAGCCGCACACCTGTACGTTCTTATTATACTACTATATACCCTATAGGGACGCGGCTATACTAAGGAATGAGATAGTGAAATTCACCTCTCATTCCTTAGTATAACTCCGTTCCTATAACTTACGTAAGAACTTACAGGTGTACGAGCGCACTTACGAAAAATAATTGTCGTTTTATCATTCCGTGAACTTACGTGTTAAATTTGGGGGTATGTCATGATATGTCAGCTTTTTTAACAACTTGCCACACACACTACTGACAGTGACAGATGCCAGAGGTAGTAACAGTGACAGTTTTCATGACATTTTGTTCGTGACGGTTGGCAAAATGTTATGGTATAGGGTATTCTAGATAAGGCGCCACCGGTGTCGATCTATAGGCACTGGTCTCACCATGAGCTACTGAGCTGTTAACTAAAACACGAACAAAAGATACGCACTCCCGTGTAAAAAAAAGAGACGCCGACACTCGCCCGGCGATGATAGCTGATAGCTGGGCGAGTATCGCCGTGTCTCTTTTATTTACACGGAGTTGCGTATCTTTTGTTCGTGTTTATAGGCAAGAGAGGGCCTAGTGTAGGTAATATAACTTATAAAAAGCGTCTCGATTGCGTTTACGTTTGTCATCGCCATTTCATACAAATGACGATGAAAACGTAAACGCGATCGAGACGGTGAGACCAGAAGGCCGAGTATATGTAATAACTTATAAAAAACGTCTCGATCGCGTTTACGTTTTCATCGTCATTTGTATGAGATTGAGGACGAAAACGTAAACGCGATCGAGACGTTTTTTTAAGTTATTAACTACACTCGGCCTTCAGTGCCATAGGTACCTATTTTAGTATAGATTTACCTATTTTCTGCTTCTAATTCTACCAGTTTCTGTCTATTTTTTCATGTCGTTCTAGCAATTTGCCCAGATTGTATGTGACAACACTGATGGCGCCGGGCCGAACATTGCCGAATCGATGTTCGGGTCAAATCGGGTTTCTTCGGGCGGGCAATCGATATAACCCAAGTCCAGGATTCTTTGTATCGTTTGTTTGGTATCTGAGTACCTTATTACAACGTCATAAGGTATGTTTTAGATAAAGGTTTATGGTTTGTTTGTTGTTGACATGCAACAATGTATTGTTTATATCTTTATATGGTTCTATAATGATAACATTGTAGTTAGTTGAGTCAAAAAAAAATTGTTAGATAATACAGTGTGTATTTTTTATATTTCCTCAAAGGGCTGCAGTACCTAATTGGTGACAAAAAATATTATTACTGTTAATTAACTTTTATGGAACCGCTGATATTGACCCTTTTTTGTGGTATTGAGGAAGCCTATACCGAATATTCCAGTTATCAGAAAAAAAATGGTGGAATTATGATATTTTCACATATTGCCATTCTTGCGGCAATAACTAGATGACGACTGGTGTCATGCTATCTGCGTTACACTTGTTAGCACCAGGGTGCTTAGCTTAGACAAGTTGCTAGCGCTTAATCGTCAATCGTAAACGAAAGGCAGCTAACTGTCTTTGTCGCACTAATATGAAAGAGTGACAGAGAGGGTAAACTACGATACGCTACTAAGCGTTAGCGATTGGCAACTTGGCTAAGCAATCTAAGCATTTTGGTATGAGTGAAAAAGAACTATGCTCTTATTAGCCTATTTTGCGGAAAGTATAGGCATATATACCATTAAGAGGATCTTCGTCCGAAGCATAATTTTCCTTTTATACATTTCTCTGGCGCACGAAATATGAGGGCTGCTATTTATGTATCCGGAATCCGGGATTTCAACAGTTTAAGGTATTATATCGGACCTCCACGGTATTTTTTTTTTGTAATACTGGCTGCTATATTTTTTTTTCTTTGTTGCGATTATTGAAACGTCAAAATATAGAATTAACGGGTTATCCAATATACATGTATATTATCCGTTATGTATAGCCCTGATAATATGGCACCCAATGATTTTTATTTATTCCCAATTGTAAAGATGCCGATTCTGATTCTGATCATCGGATCTGACCCGCGAAGATGCGTCGCCGCCTTCAAAGAACAAGTCACCTCACTTTTGGAGATACCTACCTCATTCTGAATGGAAAAAGAGCGTTGGAAATTAGTTACATCGTATGCAAAAGTGCATTGATCCTGGCGAAGAATAATTTGAATAACAAATAAACTATATTTATCTCTATTACGTTTATTTATTTTCTCGATTCCGCATATAAGTCAGCCTTCGTACGTTAATCTTTGAGTCACATGGCTATAAGCTAAAATTGCTTCAAGTAATCCCGAAGATGCATCCGACGTTGGCACTCCTCGAGTAAGAACTGCTGATGTAAGCGCTGGACCATTCGAAGTAACAGCAAATAGGAGACTGAAATAGAAGCACTAATTTAATTTACATTACTAACGCTAAAACACTGGCCAAATGAGAGTTATACAGGGTGGAAAGGGACGACGTTCCTTCCCGCTACCGATCGAGTCTACCAACCATTACGATGAACTTTCAGTATGGGACCAACATCGAAAGCGTATATGGAAAATTGACTTTTCCATAACTATTGAACTCTAACTAATCACTCACTTTGTATGAGGGGTTAATTTTTTTTAATATTTCGATGTTGGTCCAATACTGAAAGTTCATCGTAATGGTTGGTAGACTCGGTCGGTAGCGGGAAAGATCGTCGTTCCGTTCCACCCTGTTTAAAAAAACACTTTCTTATACCTACAAAATGTCGGGATCACGTAGTACAACGGTAAGCTCGATTAAAAAGGCTTGTGATAGTACCAGGCGACGATTTATATAATAGAAATTGAAATACATAGACTGCCACGACCAAGGAACAAATATTTGTGATAAATAAATAGTACCTACACAAATAATGCTCTCGCCGGGATTCGAACCCGGAACCTCAAGCTTTTCAGGCAGGGTCACTACCAACTAGGTTACGGAGACTGACAAATCAGAAGCCTATAGAAAACACAGTGTATGCTGGTTTTATTATTTTATGGTACTTACAGAGAATCATGCCCACAATCGAGTAGCCCAGGTCATCGATCAACCACGTGTATAGGTAGAGAACGCCCAGGATCATGAGTATGGTGAACCCATACCCATAGCACAGGTATACCTTCAGGTAGCTCGCGTTTCGCTGAGAACACATCAAAGATACTAGCTATAAGGAAACGAATCAATTTATTTTTTAATTTTATCTATCTTTCATCACGGGCCTCTAAATCCCGGTCTTTTGATAGGCCTTCGTGGGGATGGGATACAGATCCAACACGTAGAGTCCCTTTGGAGAAATTTGCTGTGTTGTACACACAAAAATAGATATCCGTGAACCGGTCCCAGCAGGCACATAGAGGGTTAGAGATTAAATATATGGAAAAGCTGTGTGAAATTAATTTTGTTTAGAACCACGACTAAGGAGAAACAATAATGGCATAAAAGGTTGAATAATCCGTTAAAAAATCGAAGCCACTAACCTTATGTAGCCCGTAGCACAGAAGGATGGAGAAGATAAATGAGCCCACAAAGAAGACGTTAAGCACGTGGCCGCAGGCATTGAGTGGTATTGCTTCGTAGTTCATGTAAAACGCAGTGTAGTCCCCTGTCAACTCCTCGAAGGATCTCACTGCTTAAAAATCATTGCACTTTATTTAATAAATCACCGTCATCATTTCCGCGATAATGGCCTGGTCACGACATTGGTCTAACGGCCCCGACCACGACATTGGTCTAAGGCGACCAGCGGCGAGCGAATTCATGAGTTGGATCGGGATGCCGATATGGGTACGAGACGGAGCACCATACGTTTTCCGCTAAGCCGGTCGCCTTAGACCGATGTCGTGGCCGCGGCGTAAGGCGACCGGTGGCGAGCGAATTAATAAGTTGTAGCGAGAGGCCAGTATCTGAACTCCTTCACGCACGTATGGTTTTCCACCCCGCCGGTTGCCTTAGACCAATGTCGTGGCCAGGCCATAAGACGTCCACTGCTATAGGTCTCCCCTTTGAATCTCTACATCGGTTGGAAGCGACTACACCCAGCGCCTCCCGGTGATCTTCATAAGATCGTCTGTCCATCTCGTGGACGTCCTACACTGCGTTTGCCAAACCGTGGTCTCCATGCACTTTTCGACCCCATCGGCCATCTGTTCGTGCCATGTGGTCTGCCCATTTCCACTTCAGCTTGCTAATTAGGAGAGCTATATTGGTGGCTTTAGCTCGTCTACGGATCTCCTCATTTCTGATGCGATCAGGTCGAGAAATCCCGAGCTTAGTGCTCTAAATATTTAGATCGTAGAGTGACTTTAAGCTTTGAGATGACAGTAAAGACGACGTTTTGGTGCCGTAAGTTATTACTTGTCTTTTTTTCTTTGTATATGACATGACATCTTCATCAATCTTTTATAAAGTCACGGTAAGTGACACTTAAATCCCTTAGTCGACTCTTACGACACCCGCAGGAGGAGTTGAGGTGGTGACAGATGTATTCTTACTGCCGTCACCACACGGCCGACGAGGCCTACGTCCAGCAGTGGACTATCATAGGCTGATGATGTATGTATATGACATCTTATATTTATAATTTAGAGTATCACAGTGACTACATAAAAATATTTAGAAATGAAAATTGTAATATAATAATTTAGTTTGTTCCAGAAACTTTAGAGGACTGATTTATTTTGCAAGATAACTCCCCATTTGTAGAATGTTTGAGTCACTGTCCATAGCTAGTTTTTGCTTAAATAGGTTTATAATGCCAAAGAATAGGAAATAGCTGAAGCCTTTGCCCAGTAGTAGGACACTTTAACGGCCTGCCCACGACATTGGTCTAAGGCGACCGGCTTAGCGGAAAACCATACGTGCGAGAGGGAGTTCCCATATCGGCATCCCGCTCCAACTCATGGATTCGCTCGCCGCTGGTCGCCTTAGACCAATGTCGTGACCGAGGCATAAGGGGGTAGGTATTATAATCACATACTGTCATCGAATTCTCCTCCTTTAAAGAAGTCGCTAGGGTCTATGAACATCCGTATGGCCATGAGTGCCGCCACACCGAATACAGATAGGAGCTAAAAAAATAGTTAATATCTTAAGGTGCATTCAGACCAAACGAGCATTCGCTATTCTTTCCCCCACTATACGAAATCAACGAATCACGTTTTGTGTAACGATCAAATTTCGTAGAGTATGGGGTTAGAATAGCGAGTGCTCGTTTGGTCTGAATGCACCTTTATAAAAGAACGGCCAAGTGCGAGTCGGGCACATACACAAAGGTAGCAGATATAAAAATTAATTAAATACAGTTAATTAAATCAACCTATCTCAAAAATTGTGCGAGATAA
>JALPQI010003688.1:0-71608 GCA_025490895.1 Thaumatotibia leucotreta | reverse complement strand
GGGAGTATAGTCCTATTATTATTTTCAATAATGTGGATGTCATGCAACGCATTTTTTTTCCTATTGAATACTTATTATAACCGACTATTTTTTTTTCAATAGTATGTAGTTAACATGCGTAAAAATCGCAATGCAAGTCAAATTTGAGCACCGCTGCTAAATTATATAAGTACCCTACCGATAAATATAAGCACGTGTATGTGTACCTATTTATACAAAGTTACATTAACTTCAGTACCTATAATATTGTTCTAAAACTGTGAGATAAGACACCCCAAATGTTTAATATTGATACTGCGGTGTAGGCAAAATATTTATGTTTTCAACGGCAATGTTTACTCCTCTGTCGCAAACAAAAAAAGGTAAATTGAATATTCCATAAATGTTAGCCGTTTTAAATTCTTTCATTTTTCACCGTATTACACTCACAGCTTCAGATGGTTTTATTACAACTTTTTAGAATGTGGAGTTTTTGCGTGCCTCTGTTTTGTTTCTCCGTTTCATGAATTCATTAAACAAAAAACTTCGTGTTTTTATTTAACCTGTTATTTATTATTCGTGGAATTGTGAATACAAACGTCATTTCCAGCAATTAATGTTACTGGATAAGATATTACATATTATGTGTCTATTTTTGCTGTTATATTCATACAACTGTTGTAACGTCTTCATCGTCGCTATTATTATATAATACCTACATTTACACAAAAATAGTCCCAATGCACCTTAAGTCTGTTAGCATTTTTTCAATGAAAATAACATTTGAATGAGATAAAATACTTAAATATATACTCTCATCCAAATGTTATTTTTATAAAAAAAATGCTAACAGACAATCTGCACCTTGCATTGGGACCATTTTTGTGTAAATGTAGGTATTATTTATAATAATAGCGACGATGAAGACGTTTATAACAGTAAGCTCTGTACATTTTAGCTACAGTACATTTATTTTTAGCTCTGTTCAATGACTACGGACACCCTGTGGTGTCCCTGGTCATTGAACAGGGCTAAAATGTACATAAAATAAATAAATATCTTTTTAAATAAATATCTTGGGACATCTTACACAAATCGACCTAGTCCCACGGTAAGCTCAGTTAAGGCTTGTGATGCGGGTACCAAGCGACGATATATATAATAGATAGATACATATAAATACTTAAATACATAGACAACCATGACCAAGGAACAAATATTTGTGATAAATAAATTCACAAATAATGCCCTCGCCGGGATTCGAACCCGGAACCTCCAGCTTCGTAGGCAGGGTCACTACCAACTAGGCTACAGAGGCTGACAAACATAGGGTATCCGAAACCAATATGTTACGCATGATACCAACCGATGTAGTCGTTACATAATATCTGTATGTCTTTGTTTCAGACATTAAGAAAATCAGGTGTTTACTTTGCAACTAACATGTTATAAAATAGGTAGAACAACATGAAACCGTCTTAAGAATTATTGTTTTTTTTTATTTATGTCACTATTCACATTCTTACTTTCTTACTTTCTATTCTATTTTCTTTTCTATTTCGAAAACTATTCAAAATTACGCTGCCAGTGCAGTAACACATTATTTTAGGACTTATAGGGTACATGTCATTTTGTTGTCGATTATTGAAATAAATGTCGAACGATGGAAATGCATTTTGTTTGATTTGACTCTGTATAGGTATTTGTGAATGAAAAAGCGGACAATTAAAATTTACTTATAATATTTCACCTTTTCATTGAAGTCATTTTGAAGCGAGTAATTATTTAGGCTGATTTTGCCTTGAACAAAAATACCAATACATAAATCAGCTTGTGTTTTTGATAAATTAGAGTATAAAAAAAGTCATAATATCTAGATGTTTGTTCTTGTGTAACATTAGTATGTTGTATTCATATAGGAAATTCAAAATGTCTTTAGGCTTCAAGAGTGGAACCCATTAATGAAAAACATTTTTGCTTATTCATCACGGTCAATCTATATTTATAAATGTCAATTTTATAATATTCTGTAGCTATACCACTGTACATTTGCGAGTCTACCAATTGGATTCTAATTTCGATACAATCTAATCTGTTTAACCGGGCGGGTCTACAATTTTTGTTTCAAAAATATCCCTAATATTTTCATGGTATTCCGAGGGGAAACAAAAAATTATGTAACCGTAAGCACGAACAAATGAACTCACGATTCAATTTGTTATCTGTCCCTTTACACATTGTTTCACGAAAATCTAATCAAGCCGGTGAAAAACACAAAAGGCTCGAATTCAATATCTGTTAATTAAAATCAATCCCTTTCTTTGTTCCACATTGATGTTCGATGTATTAAAAACAGTACCAACATATCGCGGTAACTGAAAATGATGTTTTCGATTGTAGATGATATACGGGCGTAGTTATTAAATAGATAAATCGTTACAAACAGCTAACCTTACTTCACCAGTAAATATGAGTCATTATTTATGTATGTACAGCTAAAATACATTTTTTTAAATATAGGTACGTACTTAACCAATTTGCGAGTAGGAAGCCAAGCAGATCATCACAGAATTCGAGTGAATACATTAAATAAAATGTATTTGCGCACATTTTTGACCTTTATTATCATAGTGGCAAGAGCGAAAAAGGTACGTGAATCGATTTTATTGGCTGTATTTTTATAGCTCGGAATTAAAAACCAATAATTAAAAATACTCTCCAGAGTAACGATGTTTTTGTAATTTTTACAACGAATATGGTATGAATAAATACGTTTTTATATACTGTAAATGGGTCAAACACAAAATCATGTTAAGTTGCGGTTAAACTAAAAGAGCATTCGCTATTCTAACCTCCCACTCTACGAAATTCGATCGGTACACTAAACGTGATTGGTTGATTTCGTAGAACGGGCGCTAGAACAGCGAATGCACTTTTGGTTTAAACGCACCTTTATGAGTCTTTCCGGTGGACTTTTTCAAAATTAAAGACTACGAGAGTTAATTTTCTTATTAAACCCTTATTGTAATTTAAAGGCACTCCTTTGGAATTGTATGATAAAAAACATGACTACACTCCTACCAGTTGCTTACTATTGACCACGGGAAAGAGTGGCTCTACAATTCAGCTGAACACGCACTTTTCTGTCATGTGGTCGATAGTTAACAGCCTGTGGACAGGTAGTAATTATTATTATCATACAACGCAATGAAAAAGGAGTAGGTACGTCTTAATGAAGATAAGGCTTTCATAAGAAAATCAAGCTTTATAGCCCTTAACTTTTAGATTGTCCACCGGAAAGACTCCGAACATGGGTTTGTGTTTGACCCAAATGTACTATACAACATTTTTTTAATTGTTTTATTAACAAATTAATTTATTTCCAGGATATTACCTGTAGATATTTTCGTATTATAGCTTCACTCACAATATAAAAAATACCTACTCCATAATTATAAAACGACGGCTAAATATCCGAACAGGAAATTAAATAGAAATCAGAACAAATCCCATTATAAACTCCCATCAATCACCAGGTCCTCAAGGCGACGCCAAAAGGTGAAACGGACCCGCACCGTAAAAATGTTGATTCACTAAATACCGTGTACAGAGGGGAAGGAACCATTTAACTTGATGGCAGCAAATAAAACAACTGTTTTTCCTTAAAAATAAGGAATGTTTGCGAACAGCTAAAGTGTGAAGAGTATGAAAGTGCAAATGCATTATTTTAATATGACATTAATTATTTTCATTCTGCCATGTCTGGCGGGCATTTTGGCGGCTACCAATTTTGGTTGTATGTAATTGAGAAATCTGTACCACAAGTGACACACATACGAGTACACAGTGTTATAGCTACAAATGACATCATTATATCAAAATCGAACTGAAAATGACGACACTGACTTATGACATTTATATGCTAATAGAGGTATTTACAATAATGATAATTTCTGAATATTTTCACTGCTGTTCAAAATATTACCTAAATAGATCTTATCAGTAGGCTTAAAATATGATTGGTGTGGTGATAGTAAGTCGCTTTAGTCATATGCTAATGATGAATTTTTTATCATTAATTGAATGAATATAGTATTACAGATTTTTCGTCAACGTGGCTGTTTTTTTGTAGTTTTGTAGTTTGTAGGTATCATGAAAACAAGGAAAGTGACAAATATATTAAATAATATTCCAAATCGATTTATCGTTTCTTAGAAAGATAATAATAATAATTATGTAGTCACTAAAAAAATACTGACCCTGTACCCATATATTCTTAAACACGACAATGGACAGTAAAAAACCATTCTCTCTCTCTATGGCTCCACCAATCGTTGCGAACTCGGATGCTCTGACTGCAAGCTTTAGAGCAGAAAAACTTATGAATAAAAAATGAATTCCTTGGTTTTAAAATTAGCATTACAAAGAGAGGGTGATTCTCGTACCTTCGTGCCTGTAAAAGAAAAGTGTAATGCGGTCTTTGAACGTTATTGTAAGGAAAATCAGCGTTTAAGCTCCAACGGTCATCAGGTTACCGCATTTACATTTATTGCCTTTATTACTTTAAATGAAGCGAGTTTTTTTAATAGCACTTAACAGCTCATTTTTTCGAGTCAGTCAGCTAATATTCTACATAATATTATAAAGAGAAACTATCTAAATCTAAATACTTATTATGTGCTAAACGAACCCCCGTTAAGGGCTTCGCCCATATTAGACTTGAACCCGTAATTCTAGTGCTGTAGCCAGGCATCAGTCTGTAACTGAATATTGTTTGTGGAACTAATCAAATTGTTTTATTTACCGAGTATTTCGACCGGTGTCCATTAAGCTGGAGTGGCCGATTGGTTTAGGGCTCCGGTTTTGGTAAACGTGGCATTATTTTTTTAATATAATATATGACATCTAATATAAAGTAAAATTCAACGCTTTACAAACTATGAATATCATATAATTTAATTAAAAGCATATTGGATAGCTAAACTAACGTTTCATTGTTTATTTATCTCTTACCAATAACTCTCGATTAAAGAAACAAGACAGTTCAATTACTTGCGCCTTGTACCCGTACAAGTACGCACTAATACTTTAGATACTTTGTATTCGAATACTGACGAAAATTCAGACAAAAAAATGTCCTAATAAAAAAGTGACGAAAATTTGTCTCGAACGTCTGTTATTGATTGCAGTATTTACAAAATTTGCTTAGCCACACAGGAGTAATATTTTTTCATGTAGAGACACGAAGCGAGAGATTTGCCTCGCTACATTAAACCGTAAAATTTTGTATGAGTAAATCGGGCTGCATGATTGATCCGGCCAAATGACGCGTGTTCGGCGCCGCTAAAACTGTAAGTACCCACGCCTTACTGTGAACTGGATAAATAGGCTTTTGTGTAGGATTTCGTATAAAAAGCGACATATTATTATGATCCATAGTTGAACGCGATTGAATTAAAATAAGGATATCTGAAATGTCTTTTTATTGAATTACTTAAATCATTCCAATACTTCATAGTTATTATATTACGTCGTAGTTGAGTCTGCAACACAATAGTAGTGCGGTGTTTGCTTTTTGGTAGCCAAATCCTATGCAATCCATTAAAAACACCATTCCATTTCAGATTTTTTTTTCATTTTTTTAGTTTTGAACTTGATAGGTTGAACCGTTTTTGAATAACTACCTACGGAACCCTACACTGACTTGAGTATGGCCCGACATGCCCTTGGCCGGTTTTTTTTAACTTTTTAGGTTAGGGAACATTCAGAGATTTAGTAGTATAAACCTACTGTTCAATAACCAAAATTAACCAAAGGTAATTTTGGTTATTGAACAGTTTTAACCAAAGGTAATTTTGAAAATCGTCTGTGATAAAAAAAAAACACAAATTAGAACGTGTGTCGGAATAACAATAACATTCTTTATTGCAGAGACGTGCTATCAAATTCAATCCTAATTGAAACTATTACTTTGTCTTCAATTTGCAAATGAAAATCATAGTCATTATCACATATTTTATATTGGCAACAACATGCATTTCTTTGGCATGTTAATGAATGAATAATTGTTAAAATTAAAAATTACTTGGCTCGGTTTGATTAACGTCACGCGAGACCAAACTTCGTTCAACGCCCACTCGCGTGTCGTGAAATAGTCCCGCCGTGTAAATGTTTCTGATTCTAAATGGTGGTTCAGTTTTATATTCTGTTGTATACATACTGTACGTAGCACGATCAAGTTTACTGTCACGTAGCTAGATTAAGCATAAACGTGTTGAGTAACTTGTACGCCGCATGCAAGTTGTGCATGTAAATGGCTTGCGTGATTTTGCTCTAAGCTCTTGTGGGTTATTAAGATATCATGTATCTTGTGTCAGTGGCCTTGTGTTAGTCTGTTTAGAAGCATAGTGCATCATACTCTAGAATTATGTCGAAATGAAAAGTAGTAAGAGATTTCTTATAATTTGATTTATAAGGCCACTATGCCATAGATTTCGAGTGGCTATAGTGTGTGGCCTATTGTGTCATTTATTTGACTGTAGCTACTTTTCGAGATGCACTTGTCATATTTTTATAGAATTGGATTGACATCCAACAGCTATAATATGTAATAATTGAGTTTTATTTTGATTAATTTTATTACCTATTACCTTGTGTACCTATATAATAAATATTTCATGTTTGGGCATTGAAGAAAAAAACAAAAAGCCTTAGTTTGATTTATTATAAGATTTTGGCCACTAAAGTTTTGTAGATCGAAGATCAAATTCCACCTCTCTACTTTTTTAAACGTAAATTAAATAATAATACGTCAAAATATAATTGTATAGCTTAATAAAAACTTCCAATGAAGACAATATATTTAAGCTCTTCTAATATTCATAAAAGAATATTTTACTAACGAGTATAGTTGACATGTTTATTTTCCCATAACTAAAATAAATTAAGAATTATTTGTAATTAAAAATAATAATAATTGAATTCTATGTAGCATGATAAATGTATACCTCTTTGTAAAATGTTTTTTTTTTGACGATCTTAGTATGTATGCATATTTTTGTTAGTTTTAGCAAAAAATAATGTAATGCTACTGAGAAATAAACATATCTTATCTTATCTTATTCATCTTATCATAAAGAGTAATTCCTCAAATGTCCACTGTTCATACCCATTTTAGATCTATATGTATTATGACTTCAGACCAATTTCAGAACCCTACACTGAACATGGCCAATTAATGACTTATCCGGTGTAATCATTAGGTGCAAATCGCACGATCTTATCATGAAATGTTAACGAAACGCGGCAATAAATTTAAAAAACCGGCCAAGTGCGAGTCGGACTCGCGCGCGAAGGGTTCCGTACCATTATCAATTTATTATTAAAAAAAATATAGTTAAATCAACCTTTCTTAAAAACTATAGGAGATAATTTAATCAAACTAAAAATCGTTGATAGAGTTTATTAATGTGCATACCATATATCTTTCTTAGAATTTTATATCGCGTAGTTTAAAAAATAGAGGGGGGGGGGGGACACATTTTTCAGACTTTGAGAGCTGATATCTCGAAAACGATTTGCTTAAATAAAAATAAAATGTATAAAACTTCATATAATTTTCAAAGACCTTTCTATTAATACCCCACACGCTTATATACAACGAAAAAAAAAATTCTATCCCTCAGTTACATGTATGGAGGGCCCCCACCCCAATGGTTTTTTTTACGATTTAGTATCATAATTCTGTAGCGGTTCATACAATACATATCGTTACGAAATTTCGTTACTGTAGCATTTATAGTTTCCGAGTAAATCGACTGTGACAGACGGACAGACGGACAGACGGACAGACGGACATGACGAATCTATAAGGGTTCCGTTTTTGCCATTTTGGCTACGGAACCCTAAAAAGTAGATTAATTTTTGCGCACGCTTTTTATACGAGTAGATAGACAACAATGTGAGTGACACGCTCACGCCACTGTTTTGCTGTTCGTAATATCAGGCCGTGACGCGTCCACAAATTGTATCAGTAACCCTACCATGAGTTGGCAAGCACCGGTAACATTAGTATTTACTCGATATGTAAGCCAGTCTATCACGCTCGCACTGATATATTAGAGCGGACTTGATATAATAGTCAAAGTCAAAGTCAAAATATTCTTTATTCAATTAGGCCCAGCAACGAGCGCTTTTGAATCGTTAAACTAAATAGCGAATGAGAGAAAAAAACTACTTCCGGTTCTAACCCTACACCAATGCCTGAGAAGAATCCGGCAAGAAACTCAGCGGGACTTTTTTCAAATAATAGTTTTATAACATCTTACAGCTAACATGCATTAATTAAAATCGAAACATAAATGTGATTAAATATAAATACAGATATCGACGGCCCCTACGTAAGTTGTCGTAAGTCGAAAATGGCAAGTTTACAGGAGAGCACTTTAAAGTTTTAAATGTGTATGGTGGTCACATAGTTCAACGGATTGCTTTGAAAATTGGCATAAACATTAATAAAGATACTGTCTTTATAATGATATAATTACTTTTTTGATATATTTCATATTTTTGCCGGAATTGCACTTACCACAGTATATGTCGGAGAAAAGAATCTAAAAATTGTCGTATGTATTACTAACTTCACTTTACGCTGGTGGTCATAAATGGTCTTTTATCGTAAGTTACACATACTACGAGATACGTCAGAATTATGCGTGTAAGTCTTGTCGTATCTGTTATTTACTACATTATTTTGCGGAAACGTTATAAAACTTTTTGTTAGTTACTATATTATGCCATTTAACAAACAATTTAATAGGAATTTTATGGACCCCTGATGGAATATTTTGAGAAATTTAAGGAGGTGAATAGTTTTTTGTGTGTTTTATTTAGAAAAATAGATCAGGTACAGTATTTTAGTGTATATTTTCTGGAAACACGACATTTTCCAGAAAATTAATGAAGAAGAGATTATGTAGTTGAGTTTGATGTAGCTTCACTGTTTGCAAGTACTGGAAACTGTAAGGGTGTATCAACCTTTTTCTGTATGTTATTGCCATGGTTACGGTCGCCTGAACCACGCTGGTTTTATGCAAGATTATGCTATTTGAACTATGGAAACATGCATTATTCTCGTGTTGGTAAGTCCATTCCTTAATGGGCCACCTACAAACATGTACTACATGCATGTTTGCATAATTTAAGTGACATAATTTTCCATAAAACCAGCGTGACTCAGGCAACCGTAACCATGGCAATAACAGAAAGAAAAAAAGTGATTCACCCTTAAAACTAACTAAAGATAATGGTAGCTCGTAACGACCTACCTACTCTGTACATGAAATTCATCGAACATTTCTTTAATATGATCCTTGTTGGTCGAAAAAGTCGAAATAAAATATTTTTGGATTTGAATTTGAATTTCCTGAATAGTTGATATTTCGTTTGGCAAGGGGAGTATTATTCGCAGATTGAAGCAAAGAGTTCTCTTATAATGTTGTAGTCCTGGTACTGGTCAACATTTTCATGGAAAAATTTGAGCAGAGGGCATTCAAGAGTTGTCCGAATAGGCCAAGATGCTGGTTACGAAATGTGGATGACGTTTTGTTGTAATTCCTGATTTCTGGTGTTGGTAAGTCCGTTCCTTAATGAGCCACCTACAAACATGTACTACATGCATGTTTGCATAATTTAAGTGTCATAATTTTGCATAAAACCAGCGTGACTCAGGCGACCGTAACCATGGCAATAACAGACAGAAAAAGTTGATTCACCCATGAAACTAACTAAAAATATTGTAGCTCGTAACGACTTACCTACTGTGTACATGAAATTCATCGAAAATTTCCTGAATAGTTGCTATTTCGATTGGCGAGGGGAGTATTATTCGTAGATTGAAGCAAAGAGTTCTCTTATAATGTTGTAGTTCTGGTACTGGTTAACATTTTCATTGATGAATTTGAGCAGAGGGCATTCGAGAGTTGTCCGAATAGACCGAGATGCTGGTTACGAAATGTGGATGACGTTTTTGCTATAATTCCTGATACAGTTGTTGATGTGGTACTTATCGATCTTAATGAGATGCATCCCAGAATAAATTCCACATTTAAGAGAGAGGTGGATGGCACATTTCGTTTTCTTGATGGGTTAGTAATGCTAGGTCAGAATGATCGTATGTCACAAAAAGTCTATAGAAAACCTAACCTTTTCTCGCGGTCCTTTGATTCACAATACTTGCGAAATGAGTTTATATCGTTTATCACATCACATCATTCGCCTATTTCAGTTCACTGCTGGACACAGCTTAGGTATCTCCTATTACCTCCTGTTATCTAAATTATTACAAATGTTGCAACATGTCAGATGACACGAGACGTTGGAGAGCTTGGAGAGGAATAGATAATAGATATGGTTGGTGACAAAGTCAGCGTACAAGGAGCTCAGGGACGTTTCGAAATCACCACACAGTAGAGAGGGCACCAGTATTCTTACCTCATATTAAAGGAGTGACAAACGAAATTGGACGCCTATTACGCCGGAGGTTTAGCATTAAGACCATTTTGCGTCCTCATACCAATATGAGTATTTCTTATGCTCTCCAAAGGACGGGAATTCACTGGCAGCTCGGGTGTTTATGAGATACCGTACGACTTCGGTAAGGAACGACATAATGAGTCTAGATTCGGAGTAAATATGGAGTGTCAAGGACAGGGAGATAGACAATTCGGCTGTGGTGGACGCATACGATACAGGCGTTACATTTCTTAAGCTCTTTGATAAAGCGAGGATACTGGTACGGTAAAGATGCTACCTGCCACGGAAGATATACAGAGCGATTAAGATTAATTTCAATCGGGATGGGGGCTGGACAGAGCCAACGGCATGGTAGCCGGTAATCTCCGAGCTAATAATGATTGGTTACGTAGTGTTTGGTGACACAAACCTGCAGTCGGACATGACATCAGTGCCGGCGCAAGACCACCATTTACCGAGTTTAACGGTTTAATTATAATTTTGTACACTTAGTACATAAAAAAAGTCTGTCATTCAACATTAGAAACGTAATTTTGAAATTATAACCATAGACATGGCAGATTAATGACTTCTCTCACAGTGCAAAGACAAAAAAAATCAGTTAACAAAAATGCCTTCAGGTTTGACTACATCATAAATATGAGATCAATATTAAGTGTTTTCCAACGTAATTATAATCATAAATAACAGTCATAATTATCAGGCTTTCATGATTGAAGCGATATGATTGTTTTGTCTTCGACACTATCACAAAAAATGCCGTTTTAAAACAGTGAATTCTGCATATCTTTATCGTTCGGTTCAAAAGGAAGTGGCGAACCTGTATAATGAGCAGAAATTTTTGAAATACGCCAACATTTTAATTGTAAAGTGTAGTAACTCTGTATTTGATCCGGCGCATAATGTCTTAAATATCACTTACAATAGAAATTTAAAAACAATTTCCGACGAAAAATGTCTTAAGTACACATACAACACAAAAAAATAAATAAAATCCTACGTAAATAGTAGTATGTTAAACTTAAGACAAAACACCGATCTTAAACTCCGAAGTAAGTTGTGGTAAGTGATAACATACTACAGTATTCACTGGTATTATTAAAAAAATTCAAAATCCATTCTAATTAATTCGCACCTGATTTCTGAGTGAAATCCCACAGATTGCCAACTTTGCTTAGTGGTTTTAAATCATTTTTATTTCTGAACCGTCTTTTATTTCATCTCGGACCACTTTTTCTTTTAACTCCAACGGCCGTTTCAAAAAATAATTTTGGTCTTGCAGGTAATTTGAGTTTGTTCCCGATGCAGTGTCTTACTTTTATCGAATAAAATGTATCGTTTATCCATTTTTGTCTCATCTAGTTGTTAATTTTTGGTAAACAATGATCACTCACGAAAAACCACTGCTCCACCGCGTATAAGATCGTAACTGGCACTTGCGCTGCGCGAGCGCGGGTGGACGCCCCGTATTAACTGTCGTAAGTACACTTACTACAGTATACGACGGTGCTTTTTTAAGATACGATAGTTTTCGGGTGTCAAAAACCTATTTGTAATAGGTTTTTTAATTTTTTCTTCGTGGAACGGAAACATGGCTAAAAGATATGATGTTTTATGAAATAAAAACAAAATCCCAAATTTCAAGTTACGACAACTTACGTAGGGGCCGTCGATATAGTACATTAACTAGAGATGAGGTCTCTAATAGTCAGAATAATTATATAAATGTAATTAATTTTGAGAAATGTATGATAAAGATATATTAATGTAAAAGAGCATACAATTGTTTTTAGTTAAACGTTAAAATTTGCATTGTTATACTGTTAGAGATGTAAAGGTCTCTAGTTGTCAGAGTAAAAAAAACAAATTGATACATTTGACTAAATGTTTCACAGATGTATAAGGTCTCCATGCGAAGTGAACGCGAACGTAAACCTTAGTTGCCGACTCGTGATACGGCTACAGGCCGTTGAAAAGTGCCGCTCTCGGGCCATCATACAAAAAGCAGTGACAGCGGAATTTCTCATTATTGCTCCAGGCAAGATCCCCATACATCACGATGGGAAAATATAGCTTTTAACGTCCCCCTCGCTGCCATTAATAGACACATTATATACGTATATGATGTCACGTGTCCAATTAAAGTCAATTCGTTACTGAACTTTACTATATTATCTGGTGTTTAATAATAAATGACACATTTTACTGAATGCAAAATAAAATATTTGGATTATTCTTACCGCCTGTTTCACAACCCTTGGATAAAACCCTTGGGAAAAGGATATTCCCAGGCATGTGAAAGAAAAGGACAGCTAATATTTATCTGACCGATATAATTCATTCGAGGATGTCGAGGTCGGCCCTTAGTATTGAACAATCTTGTTATTCTTATACTATTGAATGATATAAAACCTACCAATATGAATGAATTGGCATTTGATACACGTTGAAGAATAGTATTAGCAGTTTTTCATCAAACTATTAGTTATCACTAAACATAATGTATGATAGTGTGATGAAAAACTGCAATAAATAAAATAAGAGAGATAAATCTACTTTTGTTCTTTTTCAATCAACCTCAGTCGCTAAATCTTATAAAAAAATAGACGTTTTATTAAGACGAATATTATGATAGAGCAATACTGTAAAATAGAGCTTCCATAACAAAAACACTAATTACAGAACAGTAAGTACACTTGAGTAAATGAGTAACAATTTCCATTATTAAGTACTAATGTTTCTTAACATTTTGGCTTAATCTTGGAAAAAAAGACTAGAAGGGTTTTTAATATATATATTGGTGGTAATGAAAGCATAATATTTATCACAACAGAAAAAGCGACGAAATGGCATATAAATCATTTATTTATCTTATTCCAATAAGTTTCACAGCATAACAGTAAAAGCCAAGTGCGAAATAAAAAATTACAAATCAAATAAAAACAACTTATAACTAGCTTGATTTAGGCAACGTAACCACATAACAGCATAACAATAAAAACCAAGTGCGTACTAAAAAATTACAAATAAAAAAAATATATATATAACTAGCTTGATTTAGGCGGCGTAACCACATAACAGCATAACAGTAAAAACCAAGTGCGAACTAAAAACTTACAAATCAAATAAAAACAACTTATAACTAGTTTGATTTAGGCGACGTAATGACATACGACCATGTAGGTACTTTTCATTTAAATAAAAATTTAACTTATTAGATAGATCTACACACGTTTGCTCACCTGAAAGCGCTAAATATGTACCTATCCTATTTCTTAATTCAATATTTATCGATATTTTTTTTCTAGCTTAAGAAGATAATTTGTTTTATCGTACTGAACGGTCACAGTTTACTCTGTCGAGTAGTACTAATTAATCTCGTCGCCTACTTTCAGCATTGCAGTTTGCGGAATTGATTTATGTACAGCCGCATAATGGCTATTTGTGTTTTTGAACTTAATTAATATTATAATTTAGTTGGTTGTTAGCATATTGTATTATTTACCTAGTACTCATTAACTTTGCTCGAATAATAATCACTAATTAAAACGGTATGATTAGTCTGAGCCCAGTATATAATAATTTTACAAATGTATGAACATTTAACGTTTGGCGTTATAAATTGAATACACGTGGAAAAAAAGAGATACCTACTAAATTAGGCGTATAACTTATTTATTCATGGGAAGAATGTCTCATTTTTTATCAAGGTTAAAAAATTGCGATATTTATTCCGACCTAAATAATTAACGGAAGATCAGCACTGCAAGAACAGTGTAAAATTTTTTGAGCCCTTTAGTAAAATTGTTCCACTTTTTGTTTTATCATAATGACGAAATTTACTTGTACATATGTACGAATCAAATGTCTAAGCGCCCTTATGGCAAGCGATAAATTGAGACTTTTTACTATACCGCTGATATTTTGTATGTTTAGCTTAATTTGTGTCTGATGAGATAGCATAGTTAGTTCTATCAGTGTGCTTAGCATGAGCTGCCATCGCGTCATTACCGCGGACTTATTTTCTATCGGGGTCGCTCGCGTCAATACGCTATTGGGCTGAAAGAACGCGGTAGCGATCGACAGCCCACCCGCGTCTGTTCAGGGTGCTTAGACAAGTTGCCAATCGCTAACGCTTAATCGTCAATCGTAAGCGAAAGCCAGCTGTCTTTGTCGCACTAATAAGAAAGAGTGACAGAGAAGGAAAACTACGATACGCTACTAGGCGCTAGCGATTGGCAACTTGACTAAGCATCCAGGCGTCCCTACGCTACATCTAGCTGCACCTCCAGAATATTGGCATAGGCCGCTAACACGAGGTTAACCGAATAGTGCGTAATGTCAAAATTGTGTTCCACCTAGTAGCTTATTCCAAGATTGTGTAAGTTTAGATTAATGAATGAGGAGACCTCATGAATCAGGTACACAATCGATAACGTACATAAAACCTGCCATTTGCCATGATATATCCCGCACCTACGTAAACAATAATATTATGTTAGTCACAACATTTATACCTATTTGAAATCAAAATAAAAACCATAAAACGCATTCTACGAAAACGTTTCTAAAATCGCAAACGATATGAAATGTTTGCAATATACTAGATACACAAATTATAAAGCGGATGGGATTATCATGTTTTGTGAAGGATCCGGATGCGAGTCGGCACGTCGATAAGCGAAATGATAATTTGTAGCTCTGAAAAAATAAAAAAGCTTTTATTTTCATCTGTCGCTTTCACACAGGACGTAAAGCCGCTCAATTGCATCGTTTCACGGGGCTTTACTAGTAAAGGGGATCAAGCTTAATTCTGCTACCGTTTGGTCTGATCCAACTTAATCGGGTTTCGAGCGACATCTAGCGCTGAAAAGAAATAAGTCAAGACATCGATGGTATGTAGTCGGTTATTAGCCAAAATTTCATTTTTTTCTGTTCTCCTATTAAATGTGATGTTTGTTTGAGTCCTGCATTTCAATGAACGAAGCACTGTTCAATGCAGTCTGCTGAAAAAAGAAACATGCTACTAAGTAGACTGTAGTCGATATTTCATAAGTACCTAACAGTTATAATCAATGGTCGACGGAGGTCACCTATTTTCTTATTAATTTGCTTTGAGCATATTTTAGACGGTTGAAAAGTTGCCATACGATTTTGGCTGTAAAGTGTATATTGCCTAGTGTATAGGGCTTGTATCATTTTTCTAAAATGTACCTATGGCCGCAGTGGAATTTGTATGCAATTTTCCAGTCGCTAAGAATGCAATGTTTCTAACTTTTTAATGTTTGACAGACTAGAAATTACTTACTTCTAAATCTATTTTTTAACAGGAAATGTTGGCAACAGGAAAAGATGACCTTTACTGGGACATATTTGAGAAAAATAATGTAAGTAACATAATGATGTATCATACTCTGATATTTAACGTACCTTATATTTTAAGTACTTAGGTATCATTTTACTGTGCATTAAAAAGCAACACCTGTGAAATCATGTCTACTCGACATTTTTAATATTGATTAGATTATTGCCCACATTTATTATTCTAGTCTATACTACAAAAAAAATACCTATGTTTTTTATGATGAAATTACATGTATCTAGTAAGTATAACGCATATAAATAAACCAAAAGGGTCAATAGCGGACGGCCTTTAATAAGGATAATAATATAAATGTTGACTCCACATTTAAATTTGATGACGGCAATGGACTATTATTGACATTTGGCGCACTCGCAGAAATTCTAGGCACACGTGATCAGAATGCCGATCGTGGGATTAAGTGTCCGCGCGCGGCCAAACTTAGCTTCGACCGCCGACTCCTAATTACTACCCTACTATAGCTAATAGAAACATGGATATAGTAGGACTTAGTTGCCGACTATCACGTTTTAAGTGTTTGCCAAACTTGACTGTGCAGCGATAGACAATGGCCTAATAATAATTATTTTCTTATTTTTAATCTAAACGTATTAAAATTTAAAATACCTTGTGTTAGGGTAAAAACACCGCTTCATCACTAATACATAATTTATTAAATGGTTAACAAGGCAATCACACAGTAATTTTAAGATAGAGTAACCGCGACGCGCCATATCCGTGTAACCTCTGTTGACAGCTCCACCGACGCCGTAGTGAAGTGACATGCCGGTACTGTCGCTAGTGTTGTACCGGGCTAATTTCCTTACAGTTCGGCCATTCACTGACCAAACCTTCGGCCCGAAGGTCAATTCTTCAGGTCTTCACAGCTCACCGTAGGCCGCTAACTTTCACAGCCCCAGCACCCAAATTGTGTGACTGAAGTCTCATAGGTTCAATACACTGCGAATTGAACAAATGCATTTTAAGCATAACGCATACACAGGTCTTGAATGCCATGAATCTATAACATGTGCGACGTTCCGTCGTTCACGAACCGATTCGTCGATTTCGTCAGTATCAAGCGTAACATGGACAGACAGACATGTTCAATGACGATGTACCTTTTATCAACTGGTTTTATTATAATTGTGCTAATGTGGAGTGGCAAGAACCAGGTCAACCCCTTTTTTTTTCAATCTTTAGTATAGCCAGTATACAAATTTTAATACTTTCATTGAGCGATTCCAAGATTTAAGTGATATCATTTACTTGCATAATGTGCAATTAATGAAAACTCTTTTTCTTTTTTTTTTACATTGAACTTGTAAATATATCGCCATTATGTATGAAACTATTATGCAATTAGAACAGCGCCATCTAGTAGCATTTTTTTTTTAAGGATTAATGACATTAATAAATGTAACATCATGAAATCAGTCAAATGTTCGCTGGCTAATTGCGAATTTGTTTGATTATACACAGTACACACTTAGAGTAACATGATGATGATATCATTCATTTTTGTATAATCACACAATTACTGATGTACACGTTCCTCGAATGATGAATGTTATAACGCCAATAAAGTAATGGAACAAGCTCACAGTTTTATCCGGCGATGTAGAGCGCCTTGGGATGACTGCTTGTGACCGTACTAGTCACCGATAACTCGCGCAGAAGCGCGTACATAGCCGCTCCCGCGCCTGGGTTACGGCGAAGTCTGCCAGTGCGGTGAATTCGTCAACTGACGCGTTCCGGCAGCAATGCGTAAGACCCGCTGCGTGTACCTTACATATACTCAGCTAGACCAACAGACGCCCGTTTCCAGGTTTGCCCTGCTAAGGAAGGTTAAAACAACACGATATAAGGTCATAAAACATATGAATTAACTGCCAGATCGCAATGGAACCAGTATTTGATATAGACCGCCTCTCGGCGCCAGCCCAAATGTTTTATCCAGGACCGCCACTGAGGCGCCAGCCCACATGTATTATCTAGGACCGCCACTGGGGCGCCAGCCCACATGTATTATCCAGGACCGCCACTGGGGCGCCAGCCCACATGTTTTATCCAGGACCGCCACTGGGGCGCCAGCCCACATGTATTATCCAGGACCACCACTGGGGCGCCAGCCCACATGTATTATCCAGGACCGCCACTGGGGCGCCAGCCCACATGTATTATCCAGGACCGCCACTGGGGCGCCAGCCCACATGTATTATCCAGGACCGCCACTGAGGCGCCAGCCCACATGTATTATCCAGGACCGCCACTAAGGCGCCAGCCCACATGTATTATCCAGGACCGCCACTAAGGCGCCAGCCCACATGTATTATCCAGGACCGCCACTAAGGCGCCAGCCCACATGTATTATCCAGGACCGCCACTAAGGCGCCAGCCCACATGTATTATCCAGGACCGCCACTAAGGCGCCAGCCCACATGTATTATCCAGGACCGCCACTAAGGCGTCAGTCCACATGTATTATCCAGGACCGCCACTAAGGCGCCAGCCCAAATGTATTATCCAGGACCGCCATGGAGGCGCCAGTCCAAACGTATTATCTAGGACCGCCATGGAGGCGCCAGTCCAAACGTATTATCTAGGACCGCCATGGAGGCGCCAGTCCAAACGTATTATCTAGGACCGCCATGGAGGCGCCAGCCCAAATGTATTATCTAGGACCGCCATAGAGGCGCCAGCCCAAACGTATTATCTAGGACCGCCATAGAGGCGCCAGCCCAAACGTATTATCTAGGACCGCCATGGAGGCGCCAGCCCAAACGTATTATCTAGGACCGCCATAGAGGCGCCAGCCCAAACGTATTATCTAGGACCGCCACTGGGGCGCCAGCCCACATGTTTTATCCAGGACCGCCACTGGGGCGCCAGCCCACATGTATTATCCAGGACCACCACTGGGGCGCCAGCCCACATGTATTATCCAGGACCGCCACTGGGGCGCCAGCCCACATGTATTATCCAGGACCGCCACTGGGGCGCCAGCCCACATGTATTATCCAGGACCGCCACTGAGGCGCCAGCCCACATGTATTATCCAGGACCGCCACTAAGGCGCCAGCTCACATGTATTATCCAGGACCGCCACTAAGGCGCCAGCCCACATGTATTATCCAGGACCGCCACTAAGGCGCCAGCCCACATGTATTATCCAGGACCGCCACTAAGGCGCCAGCCCACATGTATTATCCAGGACCGCCACTAAGGCGCCAGCCCACATGTATTATCCAGGACCGCCACTAAGGCGTCAGTCCACATGTATTATCCAGGACCGCCACTAAGGCGCCAGCCCAAATGTATTATCCAGGACCGCCATGGAGGCGCCAGTCCAAACGTATTATCTAGGACCGCCATGGAGGCGCCAGTCCAAACGTATTATCTAGGACCGCCATGGAGGCGCCAGTCCAAACGTATTATCTAGGACCGCCATGGAGGCGCCAGCCCAAATGTATTATCTAGGACCGCCATAGAGGCGCCAGCCCAAACGTATTATCTAGGACCGCCATGGAGGCGCCAGCCCAAACGTATTATCTAGGACCGCCATAGAGGCGCCAGCCCAAACGTATTATCTAGGACCGCCATGGAGGCGCCAGCCCAAACGTATTATCTAGGACCGCCATAGAGGCGCCAGCCCAAACGTATTATCTAGGACCGCCATGGAGGCGCCAGCCCAGATGTGTTATATGACTAAAGAATCAGATCACAATTAATAGTTAAGCAACAATAGTTGGCAACAAAATATAAACGAGATCTCATACACCGTAACACCACCAAGTTCTTAATCGAGGAGTAACCTTACGGGGAATTACAATGTAATTTAATTTCACAGGCAGCCTAGGTCTCAACCAAGGAGCAAGTGTATAACTAGAATTGAGATCTAATTTGAATGATAGCAAGACTCTTCCGTAATAATATCAACGGATAACATAACTCCGAACTCATACACCATCTAGCACTTAAGCTAGGAGCAAATAACCAACTGCCATAACGTCAATGTTAAAGTAACTCATCTCACTCATTCTGATTTATGGACAAATAGCAGGTGTCAATAATGTAATAATGAGCCATTCAGAAAACAATAAAAGACACACTTTTAAGTTTATAATAGTGGGCAACGTCAGCACCAAACTATAAATTAGGATGGATGTGTTTCATTAACTCGGGTACCAATCTGAGTATTTGTGAACATATTCCTTTATAGCGAACACTGTGATATGTCATGTCATCAGCCTATCCCAGTCCACTATGATGACGCTGCTGCCCATCATGAATGGTCATATAACACTGTATAAACAAAGCATTTTTCATTAGACAAAATTCATCGAACCTGCAAAAGATTGAGTCATTATCATTTAAGCACAAGGCAAGAATCACTTCTTCCAATTAACTCAATTCTTAATCTGAGAATTCTTGAACATCATCCTTTCATAGTGAACATTGTACACTAAGAGCATTTTTCATTCATATAGGTACATGCTGAATTCAATAATTAAACCTGTGAAAGATCAAGTTATGAACCATGAAGTGGGAATTATACCTCCCATTTAACTCAGTTCTCATTTGAGAATTCTCTGCATGTCATCATATTATAGTGTACTTTAAAAGAAACAGGATTTGCTATGTTATATCACAACATTTCAGTACTATATTCTGTAAGAGACACAAGTTCATAAAATGGTATAAAACATAACACCAGTCCATAAGTTGCATGATAATAATCATATGGAACTTGGCTGTTCACTTCCAAGCAGCTCCATAAAAGGTAAGCAGATTGCAAAAATTCCTTAAATATGTTTTGTTCATTCAATAGGTATAAATTAAATTAGCATTACCATTTATCGAGGTTTGCCACATTGAGGGTTCGCATTATTGAGGTTCCCATGTATTTAAGGAAACTATATGTACTGCTCAAATGTATCATACCCAACACAGCTTCGCTGTAACTGGACAAATTATAAAGCACTGAACACATTTATCATGTGCAATTGTCATATACATAAATGTATTGTACATGATGTGTCTTGCATAGTTGTAATACATATCAGTTACACCTTGAGGGTGAAATGAATATTAAATTGTTAAATAATGAAGTGGCCTCAACTGAACTTCTCATGTAACTGGCAACTTTAATCATTATGATGATGATGAATAACAGTGAATAGGTTAGAATCATTAAACATTTTAAATAAGCAATTTACCTTGTAGGTTATGCATTCTTCCAACAGATCATTTTTCAACTTCCAATGTGAAACAAAACCCCATAAGTCAATATGCCAACTGCACTTACCCAAATCTTAGATAAGTAAATATTATTGATATCATTTTATCCATTTCATTGTAAGTGATGTAGCAGTATAATACCCCAGACACTTCTGTGAAAGACTTGAAAGTTCAAGATAATCTAAGTTTATTTAAGTAGCTGTTCGAAAACATGCATCTGAAATATAAGGTTAAAACCAGATAGCGGATGACTTGATGAGCCAAGAAGGCATGTCACTGTTGTACCGTTGCATGACAATGTCAAACCAAAGTATTCATTGCATCAATCTCTGTATAACAAAGCTGATAATGGTGCTTTGTAGTAGGTATACTAAACATTTGCATTAGAAGCCTGAATCAGGCATTCATATTTCACACCTTACATAAAGTCCTACTTGTAATAGGTACTTGTATGTTTACAATCCAAATAAGTATTTTCCCATACTAGAAACAATAAATAATAGGCACTCAATGTCTTATATGTGCACCAGTGTACTTACTGCAAAATGGTAGAATTTCATAATAG
Source organism: Thaumatotibia leucotreta (assembly GCA_025490895.1). NCBI lineage: Eukaryota > Metazoa > Arthropoda > Insecta > Lepidoptera > Tortricidae > Thaumatotibia > Thaumatotibia leucotreta. The sequence continues at coordinate 49,928 of JALPQI010003688.1, read as the reverse complement.
AGTTATTACTATTTTGTTGACTTCAATGTTAATATTGCATGTAGGTATAGTGGGAAGCTATACACCATATTGACAAATTAATGAGTTCTTAAGGTGAAGACCTATTTTTGTAGTAGACTGTACACAAATAGAATGCACAGTTCATAACCTGTACTGACTAATATATGGTCACATATTAAGAATAACAAGCATAGTATGTTTATGCTTATTTCATATCATTAGGTATGAAGTATTATGATAATTACTAAAAAGATGAGAGAGAGTATGATCATTTCATCAAATTCTTGTGAATGAACATGGCATAGGTTGTAACAAATTATGAATGTTGTTCACTTTGTACATTCCACAAAGATGTAGAAGATGATACCTTGTTACTAAAATATCTTCTAAGTTATTTAAGTATCACAGACTATAGTTGGCCTGTTCCTAGTTGAACGGCTTGGCTTTCATAGTATTCCACATTCATAGGTAAATAATAATTGAAATGTACCTAAGATAAAACTCACAAACCAAATCAATGCAATACACTTGTCCATACATACTGAACAGTACAATTAGTATGAAACTGTCAAAATTATTCTATACAGTTTCCACTCTTTCTCTACATGTAAACAAGGAACTTATTCAGGAGAAATGGTGACCAATCTGTCAATATGATACTAAACTTGACATATATTAAAATAAGTTAAGACTCACCGTTAAATGTACACTTTTTTTTTATTCGGCTCTTACCTTGGGACTTCAATTAATTAAATCCAACTAAATAATGGGATTACTAAGTTCCAACATTTATGTATCATACAACAATCCACCTGTTATTCCATGGTACATTGCTTTGATTGTGTTATGCCTTATGCAGCACTGTTGCAGCTCTGGGTATACTATGGTATACTAGTACCATTAACTTGTAGTTTGTTCTTGGTCCACATAAATGTAAGATTTAGTGCTTACTATAAATCTGAAAACATATCAAAACACACACCACACAACCGATGCACCCTTTTAAGATTATCATCAACCTGTGCATCGCGCACCGGTTTTTTTTATATTTCTTATCTGCCTCTTTGTAACAAGCTTACCGTGCGTAATATTTAGGAACTCTGTTAAGAGATGAATTCACATTAGCCACAGACCTACCACGATAAGTTACCATGACGACGAAGTTACCGGTTACCTTTACGCGAAGTACTTTGTATGATTGCGTCGTTTATTATTAATACTATAGCAATAATGCATTTAGTAGAATTGGTGCATTCACTCATTAGAATCAGGTGAATCCAAGTATTTCAATCACAACAATGGGACTCCGATACCAGCGGAATAGATTGTACCCATTTTGGTCAATTAAACTTTAGTAGGCGTATGATAATATCTCACTTCTGAAGCTGTTAGGGTAAAAACACCGCTACATCACTAATACATAATTTATTAAATGGTTAACAAGGCAATCACACAGTAATTTTAAGATAGAGTAACCGCGACGCGCCATATCCGTGTAACCTCTGTTGACAGCTCCACCGACGCCGTAGTGAAGTGACATGCCGGTACTGTCGCTAGTGTTGTACCGGGCTAATTTCCTTACACTTGCTTCTACAGAAGCCTCTCGGCTGAAAGCATCAAACACGCTGAAACCGGAAAAATAAAACCGGCCGCGGCCACTCTTTTTAATTTTTTATTATAATTGATATTAATAACTTGGTCCGCAGGGCAGCTTGAGCCGAGCTGTTGGGGAGTACCGACCCAACGGATCCGAGTGCTCCCGAGAGTCGGTCAGGGTTCCCGTCGCCACGGCGTGTCTTCGTGAGTCAGAGTGAAACCCCAAGGGGACCCGTAGGACTCTCAGCTGTGGCTTGAATGAATTGGCCGTTCAGAGAGTCATTAAGAGCTATGTTCGACGGGCTTAAGTGAACATTTGCGTAAGACGCGAGTTTGTGCAGTAGCTGGTGGTGTATGGCTGGTCTACGCTTCTTACACTTACCGGTGTTGCTCTTGGCTGTCCCTTGTGATGACATTTATAGAGGCCCATCTAGACGGCGGCAAGTCACTGTCTGCCTTGATAAAAGTGTAGTAATTATTATCGCAGTCCGGACCTCTTATCTGTAGCTCCATCTCTAATTCACCCAATCTTCATCACTATAGCCTATTAGTAATTTCCATTTAATCTTCAATAGCCTCAATACGCCCGCTGAAGCCGATCCACGAATACCTTTTGTTGTGCCCGTGAATGGTCAGCAGATGTACATTGCAGCAAATTTCTCAAAAAGGCCTCTACGTGTTGGATCCATATCTCCACGTAACCCTATCAAAAGACCGGGATTATAGTACGGTCAAACTTTACATTAAACTCGCAAAGCATGCAGTAAAGCTGCATTTTTGGTATGTTATTTAGACACCATGGGGCATTATAAAACCACATTTTGCAAGCAAAAAAAAGTTGTGGTAGATATGTAGTACGTGAAAAACTGTGAAATTTACGGTATTTTTTTAGTTTCTGATTTTAATTAAAAACCTTACGTTTTTTGACATTATATGTTCAAAAGCATTTATAGATTAATAAATTTCCAACAAGTTAAGCTAACATGCATTACCTCATATCTTATAGTTTCAGAGATTCAAGACTTCAAAAATTACTCTTTTTTGTAAACTAGCGTCATTAAAAGTTTTGCTAACGTTTTAGGCTTAATATCACCTCACCTAATTATGCTACGATAAACATGCAATAATGACCTTATAGCGCACTTAATATTCTTTCATTCAAGGGTAAAATCAAGTCAGTAAACTTTGTAGTTGAAAATAAATACGCAAAATTCATGAGGCAGGAGGCCCGCTATCTAAGTTTTTCATACAAATCGCAAGTCGTGTTGCATAACTGCAATTACGGTATATACGTATTATTTAGGTCTTAAGGATGTACGAAAATGCATATTACAAGAAAAACGAAAAAAATAATTTCGGCATAGGACGTAAAAAACTGAAAAACATTCGGACATTTTTTACATTTTGACGTTTAATTAAAAAACTATTATTTTTTGACACTAACTGCTATTAAACTTAGAAAGAATATTAAATTTGAAAGGATTAGAGCTACCTTGCATCACCGTAAGTTATATAGATTTTGAGATACGACATTTCAAGAAATGCCCTTCATTAAGTTAAGAAAAAAAATGCATGTTTGGAAGTCTCGTATACCTCCAACTATAAGACTTACAGTAATGGTTATCAGCTCAACTTGTTCCAAATTTAATATAGTTATTATCTACAATTACTTTTTTTTTCTTCGCGTGAACGTTCTCTAATAATTTATTGAATAACTTTAACGTAACCTAAAATTTGTTTATGTTTTGATAAAAAGGCACTCTTTGAAATATCGTATCTCAAAATACATATAATTTACGGTGATGCAACGTAGCTCAAATCCTTTCAAATTTAATGTTCTTTTTAAGTTTTATAGCAATTAGTATCAAAAAGATAATAGTTTTTTAGTTAAACGTCAGAAACAAAAAAAAGTCCGAAATTCTTTCCGTTTTTTACGTCCTATGCTGAAATATTTTTTTTGTTTTTCTTGTAATATGCATTTTTGTACACCCCTATAGGGCCTATAAATACAGGGTGTTTGGTTAGCGGTGTCGGAGCTTTTAAGGGCTTAAACTACAATCAATTTCATCGATAAATTACTATACAATTTTTTTTTGTGCCAACGATAATTAAATGGCGGCCATTTTAAAATTTCAAACAGACGAATACGGGCGCACGTGATATTTCTGGAATTATACGTTTGTTATCAGTCCTATCCCTGCAAAAAAAATCTCGTTAGAGAGCTCATTAGATAAGCAAACTAATTAAGCTAACCATTTGACGCAACTATTTGAACAACAAGGCTAAAAAAATTTTTTTCAATTAAAATTAGTAAAAAATTCACCTTAATTTTTCAATTAATTTTATTTTGCATGAAAACTAAGTCGTTAAGATAGGTTTTTGGTGTTGCTATTTGTTAGTACAGGATGTTAGCTAAAACACAACACCATAATTACAGTTATACCTTAAGTACTTTAGGAATTAGAAGTGCTCAAACATGCACTGGATGGATCGAAGGCGGCCACTTCACTAGTCAGTACACTGCTGACATTCATTTGTTTATGGATTTTGCATTGGGAACGCTAAATGCAGCTATTTTGGTGCATGTTTGAGCACTTGTCATTCCTAAAGTACTTAAGGTATAACTGTAATTATGGTATTATTTTTTAGCTAACATACTGTACTAATAAATAACAACACCAAAAACCTATCTCAACGACCTAGTTTTCATGCAAAATTAAATTAATTGAAAAATTATGGTGAAATTTTTACTATTTTTAATTAAAAAAATTTTTTTTAGCCTTGTTGTTAAAATAGTTGAGTCAAATGATTAGCTTAATTAGTTTGCTTATCTAATGAGCTCTCTAACGAGATTTTTTTGCAGGGATAGGACTGATAACAAACGTATAATTCCAGAAATATCACGTGCGCCCGTATTCGTCTGTTTGAAATTTTAAAATGGCCGCCATTTAATTATAGTTGGCACAAAAAAAAAAATGTATGGTAATTTATCGATAAAATTGATTGTAGTTTAAGCCCTTAAAAGCTCCGACATCGCTAATCAAACACCCTGTATACTGAAATTGCAGCTTTGCAACTCGATTTGCGATTTGTATGAAAAACTCAGATAGCGGGCCTTCTGCCTTTTTAATTTCGCGTTTTTATTTTCAATTACAAAGTTTACTGACTTGATTTTTCCCTTAAATGAAAGAATATTAAGTGCGCTATAAGGTCATTATTGCATATTTTTCGTAACATAATTAGGTGAGGCGATATTAAGCCGAAAACGTTAGCAAAACTCAAAATAACGCTAGTTTACAAATAATAGTACTTTTTTGAAGTCTTGAATCTCTGAAACTACAAGACCTACGGTAATGCATGTTAACTTAACTTGTTGGAAATTTATTAATCTTTAAACACTTTATAACATATGATATCAAAAAACGTAAGGTTTTTTTAATAAAAATCAGAACCTTAAAAATGGCCGTAATTTTCGCAGTTTTTCACGTACTACGCAGTTAGCACAACTTTTTTTGCTTGCAAAATGTGGTTTTATACTGCCCTATGGTGTCTAAACAACATACCAAAAATGCAGCGATACTACTTGAAGGGATGTTTACAAAAACAACATAACTACATTGAGCATAACTTTACAGGAGAGCGATAAAACTAAATTCCTTTTTAAGTAATATTCATTAAAGCTTAATATTCAGAAGCGGTAAAGATATATAACCACTAAGTTAAGATTAACCCATTTATTTGTGTTTCGGCTCATTACTTTTTTTAGAAAAAATTAAATAAGCCTTGCCACTTACGTTGTTTTTGTAAAATCTTGAGTAGTTACGTTGTTTTTGTGCAAAACTTGATGAACATTTTTGGAAAAAGATTTTTTTTTATTGAAAAAAAATCGTCGTATACGCTAATATTCCCCATTTTATAAGTCGATTTAGAATATGGTTTACTCTGAGTATTAATGCTGCAGTTTTATTTGACACTTTTTAGTGCAGTTTAGTATGGGAAATAAAATATTTTCCATTTCTTTGCCAAACGGGAAAGTTTTTAGACAATTTTTTTTTCACATTCTGTAGCTCCATTGATGACGAACAGTATGACATCAAAAACTCAAATTTGGAAAAAATGCTAGTTACGTTGTTTTTGTAAACATTCCTTCACTTGATTTGCGAGTTTAGGGTAAAATGATGTACGGTTTGACCGTACTATTAATAGGCCCGTGAAACAAAAGACTTACATTGTAACGTAACTTAATACATTTTTTAGCAACTATGAATAATAATTTTATGAATCTACATCATTATCATATCTGCTGCTTAAAATAAACATAATATTCTAGAGGTAGTACCTAGCTGTAGGTTTTGTTTTGCAAGAAAGTGATGTTGACTTGATTCATAAAGTACGCCGCTTTGCGTCGTCAACAGAGACCGAGGGCTATGGAGACACCAGGACCCCGCTATCATTGTTAATTTCTGCCAACGCCGCCGCAACCTCACTAGCATCGACGCGGGGCTGATGGGCCCGGCTGCGTCCACTTCTTTGAATGAATACCTTACAGCTGATAAAAAGATGCTTTTGAGACGGGCTCGAGATAGGAAAATCAAGTGGAGTTTTGCTTACATATCGGTCAAGCATTGCAAGATTTTCATGTGGGAAAGTGATCGTTTTAAAGTCTTTCATATTACCAACGACGCTGATCTTAAGAAACGTGATGTTTTTTACCGGTCTTGGTAGCTGTTGTGGTGTGATTTGCTATTTCGTTGTAAGTATTATTTGTCACGAACATGAGAGAAAGCCGTCTTACAAAAACTATAAATTAAGCGATGTAAACAAACGAGTTCTCGATTTGGATTTGGTTACCGTGGATTGTCAGGTAATTACTGCGCAGCCTCAGCATAAGGCACTGCACGTTTTTTTGGCCCTTGATATATTTAATTACCTCCCTCAATTAAGACCTAGTCAGATTACTAAGCCGATTTTCCGGGAGATGACTATAATAATATTCGTAAACAATTATCGGAGCCTGATTGGTCGATCGAGGTCGTGTTTATCAGATATATGGATGTTGAGGGATCAATTATGTAAGTACTTTTATTCCGTTCCCAATCGTTTTATTTTAAACTGCATTCTCCATAAGAACTCGAACAATCAAATGGGTATCCGCCATGGTACTCACGCATGCTCTAATTACGACTCGTAGGCAAAAACTTTCAGTTCATAAACGTGGCCGTGGGTAAAAATAGATAGGGCAAAATTTGTTTTACTTTAACCCCGGGAGCATAAAATGTCCAAAACGTGTTTTAATAATAGATAATAATAATATACGTAGTAATCTATCGTATTTTTGGTCTTTTAGGAACTCAAAGCTCCCAAGTAAAGCTTGAACACGCCAAAATTGAGGCATGTAAAATCGTTTATATCTATGGGAAAAATGGAGGTATAGAAACTTTTAAAGCACCTTTTTAATCACAAGAACCTGCCCAAAAACATATAAAAAAATTGTTTTCGTATAATTATTCGTTGTCAAAATGTCGAGCAAACAACACAAAAAACGCGAACGTACTTTGCACAAATACGTCAAAAATTCAACACAGAGATATAGAGATATCGCGAAAAGACTAAAATATCCCCAATCTGCGGTTTTTCGCGTATTAAAGAAGTTTCGTGAACACTTGACAATAGATAGAAAGCCAGGAAGTGGAGGGTGCAGAGTCTGAAGAATAAAAAAAAGGAACGAGAGTATTGTTAGGATTTTCGCCTCAAATCCAAAGATGTCTTCTCGTGATGTGGCCAAGAAAGTGAAGATGTCTCAGTCCTATGTTCAAAAAATAAAACGTAGCGCTGGACTAAGAAGTTTTAAAGCCCAGGCCGCACCAGATCGAAATTCGAAACAGAACTCATCCGCAAGGAAACGGTCACGAAAACTTTATGAGAAATTCATTTCGAAATTTACATGCGTTGTCAAGGACGACGAAACATATGTAAAAGCTGATTTTAAACAAATACCTGGGCAAGAGTTTTATACCAGTCTAAGTCGAACAGACTGATGCTCCTGAAGAATGTAAATTGAAAAAGTTTTCGAAATTCCCAAAAAATACCTTCTTTGGCAAGCAATATGCAGCTGTGGGAAAAGAAGTCGCTCGTTTATTACCACCGGGACAATAAACGGCGAAATTTATCAAAAAGAGTGTTTACAGAAACGTTTGCTGCCTTTTATAAGAAAGCACGACTCACCGCCACTGTTTTGGTCAGATTTGGCCAGTTGTCACTACGCAAAACCAGTGATGGAATGGTACAGCACAAGGAGGATTGAGTGGTACCAAAATTATGCAACCCGCCAAATAGTCCAGAACTGCGGCCTGTTGAAGAATACTGGAGTCTAATGAAGGGAATTTTAAAAAAGAAAGGCGGAGAAGTAGAATCAGTCCCCGAGCTATAAAAAATATGAACGTGGGCGTCAAAACGGTGTCCTAACGAGATGGTGCAAAGTCCTATGAGACGTATACGCAAGAAAGTTAGAAGTATGGCTTACGGTGTAGACAATAACTAAAATAGAAAATGTTATTTTAAACTACGTTAAATTTGTCATTGAACATGTGAAACATAATGTAGCCTTTCACTCTCAAATTAATTTTTTATGACTATTTGTGTGCCTCAATTTTGGCGTGTTCAAGTTTTAATACGCACCTGATCAAATGTCCTACCTTAATGATACGTTAGAACGGCCCTACTACTGTAAGTAACTATTTCAATTTAAGTTTTGGTCGGTATAATGGGGACTACTCTCTGGTAACCTAAGTCATGTCATTTGCCTGTTCCTGTTGACTCACACATAGATCTTAGCAGTATAGCCCACCTAACGAAGACCAAAAGCTGCCTCTCGGGGGAAATAACTCGTGTATAAGCGAATTTTGGTATAGTTGTAGGGAATGGTGTTTTAAACCACATACTAAAAGTACTGGTGGTTAGGGGTGGAGCTAACGGGGGGAGGGGGGTGTAAAGAACATAATTTTTAATTTTTCGTAAATAACTCTTAAACCGTGGCTTATAGCAAAAAACCGTCTAGTACATAAGTAATCTACATAAAATTCTCTACAAAAAAGTATACGCATGTTTCCTCTGGGATCAATATGTCATGAGATAAGAAAGCGAGAAGATGGACACAATAGAAATAAACACATTAGTTTAAGTAGGTATGGCACATACAGAATGCTCGCGAGCATTCCAAAAGATTTTAATGCTCAATTCCTGACCATATTTAGAGTCTTTAATGTTATATAAAATTTCCTGGATTCGGCTTGGTTTCAGAGATAATCAACCTTTTTTTCGAAATAAGTTTTTCGACGTTACTCATCATAAAACTTCTTTTTGATTACAATGCTACCACAATGTGTTTTAATATTACCACACCTTTTGCCTGGCAATCAAAAAATGGGAATAAACTTGAAGAAATAACCAGTCCCTAAAAAAATATTAAAATAAATAATTTTAACAAATTGTTGTTATGATAAAAAGTACTGGAAATGTTAAAAAGTATGCAAAAAGTCTAAAAAAAAAGAAAAAAAAATTTTTTTTTTTGGTGTTTTTGACATTAGGTCCCATAATAATTTTGGTTTGTTTTGATGTCTAGAATGCATAATAAAAATCTTTTGACGATGATTATGAGAATATTTTAGGTTTAGAAGATAATTAGGAATTTTATTTCTACAAATAAGCATACAAGGCGCGCCCGGGCGCGAGCATTCCAAAAGATTTTAAGTATGCATTCCAGATATCAAAATAAACAAAAAATATTATGAGACCTAATGTCTAAATCCGCCAAAAAAAAATTTTTTTTTCTCTTTTATTTTAGACTTTTTGAATACTTTTTGACATTTCCAGTACTTTTTATCGTAACAACAATTTGTAAAAACTATTTATTTTAATATTTTTTTTAGGGACTGGTTATTTCGTCAAGTTTATTCCCATTTTTTGATTACCAGGCAAAAGGTGTGGTAATATTAAAACACATTGTGGTAGCATTGTAATCAAAAAGAAGTTTTATGACGAGTAACGTCGAAAAACTTATTTCGAAAAAAAGGTTGATTATCTCTGAAACCAAGCCGAATCCAGGAAATTTTATATAACATTAAAGACTCTAAATATGGTCAAGAATTGAGCATTAAAATCTTTTGGAATGCTCGCGAGCATTCTGTATGTGCTATACCTACTTAAACAAATGTGTTTATTTCTTTAGTGTCCATCTTCTTGCTTTCTTATCTCATGACACATTGATCCCAGAGGAAACATGGGTATATCTTTTTTGTAGAGAATTTTATGTAGATTAATTATGTACTAGAACGTTTTTTTGCTATAAGCCACGGTTTACGAGTTATTTACGAATAATTAAAAATAAGGACCTTTACACCCCTCTCCCCCCGTTAGCTCCACCCCTAACCACCAGTACTTTTAGTATGTGGTTTATAACACCATTCACTACAACTATGCCAAAATTCGCTTATACACGAGTTTTTTCCTCTGAGTTTCCTTCGTTTGGTGTACTAGTAGTATAGATCTGATATATCTGACGATTATGTCCTTGGATTTTTAAGGAAAGATAATGTAGTGCTTATCTTGGGTTGTTACAAATACCTACCTACGTTGTTTACCATTAAGGTAGTGTGTTTCATATTGAGTACATGTATGAACCGCCAAGTCTGTTTACACCTATTTATTTTGTACACAAGTGTACTTGTAACTTTAAGGATGTGACTTTTCAGGACGCTTAGCCATGTTGCCATCGCTAACGCTTAGTAGCGTATCATACTTTCCCGTCTCTGTCACTCTTTCATATTAGTGCGACAAAGACAGCAAGCTGTCTTTCATTTACGATTGGCGATTAAGCGTTAGCGATTAGCAACTTGTCTAAGCGCCCTGGTTTCTTAGATATCGCAGGTCTGTATTGAGCAATATTATTGTTGACATTAAGGCATTGGCTGTTAAAGCAGCATTCAAAAAATCTGTATTCAAACAAATCTGTAAGATTTCAGTTATGTTTGTTATGCTTGGGTCCAAAATGTGTGTTGCCCATACGTGCGCCTGCGGTAAGAATGTCGATCAACTGGGTCGACATGACCTTTCTTGTGTTAGAAGCGCAGGCCGCCTGTATCGCCACGGTACCATCAACGATCTGACCCGTCGCTCGCTTGCTACTGCCTCTGTGCCTGCAGTACTTGAACCCACGGGCATGCTGAGAGACGATGGCAAGCGACCCGACGGGGCCACTTTGGTTCCGTGGAGACTGGGAAGGGTTCTGGTGTGGGACGCAACGTGCGTGGATACTTTTGCACAGTCCCACATCCAAGTAACCCGAACACAGGCCGGCGCTGCCGCGGACCAGGCCCAGGTACTCAAGCGCCGTAAATACTCGTCCTTAGTCAAGGACTACGAGTTTGCGGCGCTCGCAGTAGAGACGCTGGGCCCGTGGTCTGCGGACATGAAGGCTTTCGTAAGGGCCCTGTCGACGCGGCTGATCGAGAGCACGGGAGAGAAACGTGCTAGCGCGTATTTCTCTCAACGTATCGCCTTGGCGATACAGAGAGGGAATGCCGCCAGCATAATGGGTTCCATGCCGCAGGCGGACTTATTGGAGGGGGTTTTCTTTTTATAGGTATTTGTATATATATGTGTATTTTGATAGTTTTAATTAGTTTTATTTAGTTTTAGTTTATTTATAATTTTATTCTCATTTAGCCCCGGCTATACTCTTTGTTACTGGAATATTTCAGTGATATTAATTTGTTTCATATTACAATATTGTTTATTTTTGAACTTTTGCGTCAATTACTGTGGTTCGTGACGATCCCAAGGCACTTTCAGAAGCACAAATTAACTACGAGCTTAAGTCTGTCGATCGGGGTTCAAGTCACGAACTGACTGAATTTAGATGAGTGTATCAACTTGTATGGTCAGACCGACTTAAGTGCCTTGGTTAGCTCAAGTTGAATGTTTGTCTTGATGACATTACAGTAAGTATTACCACAGACAATAAATAGGCATGTACATTTACTTTACACCTTATACCTTTGTAATCACGAGCCAAAATCTGAACATCTTTGACGTCGACTGTAAGTAAGAGATTAGATGGGTAGAAAATTTAAGAACGTTGATATTTTAAAATCATACGATGTATTGTTATGAAATCTTGAGAGTCCAGTATACATTTGAAAGTGAACATCGTTAATAACTAATTAACATACCTAAATAAATTGCAAAAAGTTTTGTATTTTAGATCAAAATATAATTTACAGCGCAGTTAAAATTGTTTTCGCCCTCGAGATACTGCCTATCTGATTAAAAAAAAACATTTTTGATTATATTTTGTGGTTTAAAATAAGAAGGAAAATACGACAAGCGACCACGTCATCCAGGGGACTAAAGTTGCAGGTTGTGAGAAGAAATTATTTAGCATAATCTAGTGATATGACGAGTAGGTGACCCGCCATAGAAAGGTCATTAAGTTTGTAAGAAATCGAAGCCTTATAAATTTCAATCATATCAAACTGCTATTTTAAGGGTGACACAGGAAAGCATAACCATAGCAACGAGTGACAATAAAACCGTGATTGACCCATACCTAATTATATGATACCACCTATTACATAATTTTATGCCGCGAATCACACCACGAGGGAGTGGTAAACATTGCAGTGCTCTCATTTTATTTCAATCGCCTTGTCTTGCTCTAGGTGAAACAACAACATCTAGTTAGTTTTATCGCGGATCTCAGGGCAAAGTTGAGCGTTGCTTAGCGTGGACTCGTAGAGACAATACCATTAATCAAGTTGTAGTCGAAAATCAAGATATTATGTCCTGGTTTTCGACTAAAACTTGCAGAAATTCTAGCGAGGTGAAAAAGTGTAGGAACAGGAACACATGTCTTTCTAAGTGACTGCAGAAAAAATACTGTTTAAAATATGAGTAGCAAAACATTACTTATCTGGGTTACTCCGAACCATCAACGTCTGATTTTGGAAACAAATAGGTATTATTAAAGTTTAAAAGTATTAAAATATTATTTTCCCAGCTTCAGTCGTTGAATCTGTTAATTCCGGGAAAAACCTGCTTTGACGCATCATACATCATACGAAACTTATAAAATTAAATATATAATAAAATACAATACACAAAAATTTACATTATATCCATTAAGTAAATAAATATATGTTGTTACCTTTAAAACAGTATTTTATGCAACCCTTGTTTAAGAGAGGTCAAACAAGGTGAGTGGCGTGGGTAAAGTAGAGACGCCACGAGCATTTTTTGACTCAGTTAAACAATGTTGCATACAATACTTTTTCTACGACCACACACTTATTGTAAATACACTTATATAAAATTTTCAAATACAATTGTAAATTTGAGAAATATTCTTAGTCAAACACATTTTTATTGATCATCAATGTCGGCGGGAGACGTCAAAATTAAAAAAACAAAGCTCCGCTATGGTTTACGATTCATCAGAAATGACATTTAAAATTAGGTTGGCAGCCATGTATTTCATTAAGTCTTGTATACACGAGGTGTCTTAAAATCCAAAAACGCACTGCGTGTATACCCGAATGCGTTTATAGGGAATAGACAATATTTTATACTTATCTTGACATCTGTAAGGTAGGGGCTTAAAGGTGTGTTCACGACTCTGTAAATGACAAATAAAAGTACGGGAGTAGAAAAAAATACAAAAAGTATCAGTAGTTATCTGACTGAACAAATTTGAAACAAAAATCCGACAACTCGATATCATTTTGCAATTCAGCGTATCCTTTGTCAACGTCTATCTTGACAGTCGACCTCTCGGAACACCATATTGTTATGATATAAAATGTAATACTCGTAATGGATGATTTTATATTATAAACACTGTGTTTTTTGGATTAGATTATACCTTATACACATGATCGTAACGTATGTATTAATGAACCGATTTTATGCTCCTAATCCTATATATTAATTAAACATGCGTGCGTTTTCAATACGTTATAGCCAGGGCCCGTAACTTTCATGCCGATGACATCAATTTGACGTCACGCTCCATTCATTTCATCAGTGATCCGAAATAGTTTTATTGTTCATTAGTAATCATTAGTCGTCAATCATTTTAATCATGTACGAATGACTTCAAAAGCAGTATATTTACTCGTGAAATAAATAATTCCTTCTTGGTACGTGCTGTACGTTAAAGAGGAATTCTGTTTTCTACTTAATTATTTAAATGTGTTAACAATATCATTTAATAAAATGTATGTATAAACACAAATCAAATAGTTTTATTTATGTTTCACATATCAAGTAGGTTGTGTTATTTATTTCACGTGTAGATATACTACTTTTGAAGTTATTTGTACATGATTAAAATGATTGACGACTAATGATTAATAATGAACAATAATACTATTTCGGATCACCCTAAATGGAGCGTGACGTCAAATTGATGTCATCGGCGTGAAAATTACGGGCCCTGGTTATAGCCCTCGTGCGGTAATAATATAACCCGACCAAATGAAGTATGTTTGTAAAATATTGCTAAGATTATGTCATGCACTCAAGCACTAGAATTTAGTCAGCTTTTTTTCTAAGCCGACGGTATGTGGCAGAAATAGAAAGAATCCAGAAGATTGTTTCAAAATGTAGACTGCCTAAAATTGTTTCTCATAGCAATGTTAAGCAAATTCAAATATGACCACAATTTTAAAACAGCAACTTATATGGAACAATAACCGCGCGCTTTAGTTCATTGTTCAAAAAATTGTTTGATGATCATTTTATCATGTGATTAAATAAAATATTACATCATTTTAATATAGTTTTATGATTACGGCTTCGATAAAGAGGAGTGTTCAACTGATTCGACAAATTGGACCAAAAAAAAGAGAAAACATTAAATATATCCTCGAAAGCTTGGAACTTTCACATAATTGTACATACCAAGTACATACCTACACTTGCCACCTGCCTTAACTATTATTATTTAGAGGGTACCTATTATGTACAGATCAACAATGTCAAGCGACGAGGGATAGTCCCGGTACTGGACTACTGATATCCTGTCGGCCTAGCCATAAACATATCGACATACCATTATTGTAAGCATATTAAATGGGACAGCTTCATTGAAAAAAAAAAAAACAAATTGAAATTTCTAATACTTGTCACAAAAATCCTGATTTTCTATAATAATGTACGATAGTTGTTTTTAGCAAAAAACCGGCCCAGAGCATGTTGGGCCATGCGCAGTGTGTGGTTCCGTAGTTATTCAAAAAACGGGTGGGCCGATAATGTTTGAAGTAGTTTTCTTTTAAAGTATTCTATGTGCCTAATACTCGTAATTATGAATTTGTCATATTTTCGGACCCACGGATAAAAAGTTAGAGGTTTGACGGTTTTAAAAGTTTTAAAAAGACTTTTCTTCGTATGAGACCTTTATACCTTTTAAAAGAACTATTCAACGATACTTCACTATAGGATTTCAGATAATAAAATAAGAGCATCCAGCGTAGAGCAGGTGCCCGAAAAAAAAATGTTTTTATTCTTATTATTTATTCTATCTACTACTTTGTCGGCATGATTGATATACTGTATACCTATACGAAATTTCAAATGTCTAGCACTAACGGTCCCTGAACTATGCTGCGGACAGACAGACAGACCAAACGAATCAATAAGGGTGCCTAGAGTATATTACGGAACAAAAGTTTGTTTGCACATAATCAGTTTTTCGAAAAAACTAACGAACGCACAAATAGCCGTACTAAAATCAATAAAAATCAATTCTTTAAAACCGCTTTCGCAATTTAACTAACAGTCGACCTTGTATCTACCTATACCAAGTATGAACGTGTAGTTGTAAAATACCGCTATATTATTATTATTCTGCTTGCTTACACAAGCGTTAGGGCCAAAAATATCGTAAGACCCAACGTGTTAAGGCTATCAGTATCACCTGAGTCTTATTTTATGTCTGACCCAATATGACTCAGCTAACCCCTTGTGATTTCTAGGCTGAATACCAGCGAATACCTATATCATACAATTAGGATCACTTACTACAGCGCTTCGCTATAAGTACCTACTCTTTATTTTTATCAATTTTAGGAAAAATTGTGACATACATAATATTAAATCTAGAAACAAACATAAGCTCGCAGTACCCGCCACTCGGCTCCATAAAATTAGGAAATCATTCATGGGTAATTGTGTAAGATTTTATAATAAACTTCCAGTAGATATTACTGAATTTTCAGCTAATATATTTAAGAATTTTGTAAAGCGTAAACTTATATCTAACGCTTATTATAGTACACAAGACTACACGAATGATAAAACACCGTGGGAGTAATTTAGGATTTAATTATTAGTTTTTTAAAGTCATGACATTCAATTACGATAATTTACGCTTGGAGACCTTGTACATCTCCAAACGTGCATAATATAATGTTATTATTATATACCTATTCGGAGAGAAACCTCTACTTCTCTATAAATTATTACTTATAAATGTTCTGACTTTTTAGAGACTTTACATCTCTTGTTATTATTATTATTTTTCAATTTATTTAAAATCAATTTAATGATTTTTTTTAATGCATGTTAGTTGTAAGATGTACCATGATTTTTTGAAAAAATAATTCCCGCCAAGTTTCTTACCGGTTCTTCTTGGGTCAGCGGTGTAGGGTTCGAACCGGAAGTAGTTTTAATACCTAGACGATTCAAAAGTGTTTGTTGCTATTCCAATTTGAATAAAGAATTATTTGACTTTGACTTTTGTCCTTTACATTACGCACGTGTGTCAGGTTTACTTTGGTATGTTATTAAGAGTATAGTTTTTCGAGGAACTTATTTAACTCAACATTTTTCATTATGTTGTAATAATTGTTAATGCTTGCACCTATGTATCAAGTAAATGGAAATACAGTGAGATAATTGAAATATAATAGTAAATAACCAACACAACATGTTTTATTAATTACTTTAGTAATAATACTGCAGAATCAATTAAGTAACATCATTTGAATACGAGCATTGCAAATATAATTATACATATACGTTTCAATGAGTTGACGTTAGAATTCATATAAATCAAATAAATACCTAACAGGTATGTAGATACGTTGAATGATAGGTATAACATTATTTGAACCTTAGAAGTAATAAATATTGTAACAACAAAAGAAGAGCCAATAACTTGTTTCGTAACAAATAGCACAAAACGAAACCATTCGTAGACGAAATAATATTAGCATATATATGGTCTAGTAAATAGATTCCATAATAACATGTTCGATATTGTCACACGCAAAGTGAAGGCGAGACAATTTTATTCACCCCCTTATAAAATACCTGCACAAAGGTCGACACAATATTGTTTTTATATTGGTCAACATCCTCTTCATAAGCGTTTCTGAACATTCCTTTGTGTTTAAGCAAAAGTTTATGTTAAACGGACCAAAAAAACAATTCTTTCTTTCTTCAAGAAATATCGTTTCCTCTTTTCTTTGACTTCGTAAGCAATCTTTCTTGAAAAATACTTGGCGGCACTACAAGTACGTAGCTATAATTAAATCAAAAAAACTCCGGGGTTGAATTTGGAGACAATTTAAAAGGTTCAAACAAATCCATTTATAAATTAAGGAAATTAATTGCAAGAGAACTCGACGGGATTAGAATGAGATATAGAACTCGTAGCATACATTTCAGCAAATTTTGATTATTATTGACATGTTTATGAACGTTAACTGCATAGAACGTAGTTTGTTTGTATTTATTATCAGAATAAACATTTAGATCATAAATCCATATTTTGAACATTTGCGGTATAGGTTGAAACTTTGGGAGACTGCCGTTTTCCCAAAAATAATTTGGTCAAATTTCATTTCCCAAAAATAATTTGGTCAAATTTCATTTCCCAAACAAATTTTAGCAAATGTTTTATTTGTCAATGCTATTTTTGGCAAGTTTACAATACGCATATTTTCATTTGGTCAAATTTTCTTTAAGCAGAATATTACTACAAAAATTAACATTTAAGCATTTGATCATTTGCTAAATGTTTTATTAAGGCAAAAAAATTACACAATAAACATTTAGTCAAATTACTTGTTATGACAAAACCAACTTGGATTGGTTAGGTTTCTAGGCTAGGGCGGAGTGAAAAGCGTTGTCTAAAAATACTTAAGTATTTTTAATTAATTGTTTACGTATCCTCATTTGTGCAAAACTAAAAAAAGGGGGGTCGGGGGGGAGAGGGGGGGGGGGTGAAGCCGCCCACAAGGGGGGCTCGGGGGCGAAGCCCCCCGCATTAATAAATAACAAATTGTAGTTCCCCCACACTAACCTGGATAGGTTCGTTAGGTACCTTTTATCCCTTAGAGCAGAAATAGAAGAGATACTTAATGTAAATTGGTCAAAACACTACTTGGTAAGTGATTCATTGCCTTAATATTCTTAAACTAATGAAAACGTTTGCGTAACATTTTTTTGGGAAAAATAATATTCGCAAATCTTTATTTGGCAAATGAAAATTTGGGAAACATTTTCTGGGATCTGCAATTTTGGCAATTTCTTTTTGGTAAATCATTAGTAACCCTGAAACTTTGTAACTTATCTACATAAGTGTACTTACTTCAGTGTATCCTTCAATACGAAATCTCGCATTGTTTAAATAGCTCTCGCAGTTTAATTTTATCAAAAAATAATAATGTATGGAATACAAGCAAACTAGTATTGTTATTAACAGAAAACATTTTTTTTACTAACAGTTTGACATAATCAGCTTGTGTTTGGCGTATTTTTTTTTCATGGTATTCAGTTGAAGGTAAGATTTATTGAAGTTAATTGACTTACATGTAAATTTTAACTTAACACGACTATCATTACATTACCAATTATCATAGAAACAACGCACATTGTTCAAATAAATACTATACATATCTTGGTATATTACAACACAGAATAATGAATAATAGAAATTGCTTGGTAAACAGGACCACGTAGAAAATGGAATTTAATTTGAACGTACTGAGCAATCATAGTTTCTGGGAAAATATATTCATTTTTCCTGGAAATAAATTTTGCCTGATATCATGATTATAAGGATCATTATGAACATCTACATTTGGTATTTAGTTAACATTAGGAAAATGTACGGTAAACCACACTTAATGCTGTACTAACTAGTGTGTACTTTTCAGCTTTGAAATAGGCTATTCATGTGAATAAAAATATATTTGTAATTTTGAGAACAACCCTCGTGTTGTACCTAGCGGAATTTCTAAGGCATTTGTATTCCATCAATTTGCACACATCTCGTATGCACCGGGGCGGCGGTGATCGCTTGCGCTGTATGTGCCCGGCATAACTCATTGGAGCCCTCGGCTTCAACCCAATTCTGAGATAAATGTTGCTTTCGTGAACGGCAGAATAACAATCACTTAGATCGAAACGATTAATGCCAAAAATGTAAGTTCATGTTCTAAAATACCACTGATAGGAATAAACAGCAGTTGGATTAATGAAACACTCCAAATCAGATCTGTTAGACCCGAGGCGTAATTGTGTTCACTTGAATTACACAAGTTTGTCACACCGATACACAAATTGGATAAAACAAAAGCCGTAATTTCCCGTGTTATCTCGAATTTCAAAAATGTACGATCGGCTCGGAGCGCATTTGCTTATCTTGCTTCATTTTATTCCAAATTTCCAATAGTGATTGTGTAGCACCTGGAATCCGCCATTACTCTTTTAAAATTGCAAACTTTATACACTTTATAGCGTCGATATTTCAGTGGAATTGCAGACCTGTCCTCAAAACATCTATTTTTGGAAACTTACTTATGTCTGCACTCACAGACTAGCTATGTCTGTAATTAACTCACATACTTTATAAACTTTTGTCTAGCATAAATTAATGATTTATAGCATTGTTTAATATTACGTGGAACCGTATGTTAATTAAATAAGTATTTTGAAAATATACGATTATTTCGAAAAGTTTCTTCGTTACATTTCAATAAAGCTATTGTGAGTATCATCATTTGTTTCATATATTACAATGAATTGAAATACTTGCCTACTTATTTATTTCAAGTATTAATAAATAAATTATGTCAAGATTTATTTGCTTTATCCAGTAAGATGCAAAGAGCAGATAACAATGATAAAATGTGGTAGAGACAAGACTGTCTACTGTTAGAAATGTTTAGGATCGACAAACCCTTTACCAGTTTTTGGGATCTTGCCTGGGCACGCGCGTGACTTGCTTTGTTATATCCAAAGGGTGAAGGGGTTATCCCATTTACTAATAATAATAATTTTTGCTGCTATTTTTGTTCTTTCTATGAATTGGATATTCATTTAACCTTTTCAAGGCCAACCTACGAAACAGTTGGCCATGCCACTGATGCCTTGAGGGTAAAAATATATTACTTGTTAAAAAAAAACAATAAAACAGAGCTAAATATTTTTCAAAGGTTATATTATTACAGAAGAAATTTCTAGTGTTGAAAAATTCATGAAACATATGCAGTACAGATAAGTACATACGTTATCTAATAATATTATTTTTTTGATAGGTCGCGAAACTATATTTTTTTAGTTCTAACTATTATTTTACGTAGGTATACGCAGAGTAGTGGTTAGGCATGACCATTGAAATATTAAAGACAATCCACGAAATACGTTAATGTCTTTTCAAATAACATGAACATAAAAACTTCGTACAAAAGTTGCAGAGTGGGTGTCCTTTGCAGACTTTAAAATTAGATCCGCATTGTAAGTACGTGATCAGCATCAATACAAAGCCAGGCTGAAAAAAAAGGCTTCCACGGAAGGATGTGAATATGAAAATGAAACGAAAAAGTATCTCTATTTTCTTTTAAGAACGCCCGAAATTGTCCTACTCGTACTTCAGTGTCCTTATTTACTCATTAGAAACCTTTTTTGATCCTTTTTTGTGGAAATCAGATAAACAATAAGATTTATTTAAGATAATGAGCCAACAAAGGCTTTCCGTTACAACTTTTTTAACAAAAATATTACATCGGATTATAGCTACTATTATTCAATGTGTATCTGAGCAAAAGACAAACCTTTTAGCCAGCTGACGACCAAGTTAATTATAGTACAGTAACATAATTTTTTATTTTTTATTTTTAGGGTTTTTTTTAAATTAAGACATAAGTATATTACTTGCTATGATAGTCTAAAATATATTAGGATAAATTGTTACGGCACTAGAAAGTCTTTTCAGGATGCTTAGCCAAGTTGCCAATCGCTAACGCTTAGTAGCGTATCGTAGTTTTCCCTCTCTGCCACTCTTTCATATTAGTGCGACAAAGACAGTTAGCTGCCTTTCGTTTACGATTGACGATTAAGCGTTAGCGATTGGCAACTTGGCTAAGCACCCTGATCTTAATATAACTTGTCCTCTGTCAAAAATCTATTGACACTTGTTTTGACAACTGTTTTAGTATTTTGAGCATCTTAAAGCTTTTTAAAGAGTACCTACCTAAACGATTGGTTCGATATAACCTCGTCAGCCTCCTTTAAAAGTAAAAACAAAACGATAAGTATGTACAAAAACTATGCTATTATAATGTATCCTACTTGGTCATCACGGGGCTATAAGGGGCCTCTCGTTTAGATGATACGTTCTGTATTATGGCCATTGTGGGATTGTAAAATATCATTACTCGCATTTTTGCTAACAAGCGATACGGCTTCGGTAACTAGAGCCGACGGAGACCGCTACTAGAGCGATTAATTAACAAGGACTAGTCTCCAGAGGGCGCTCCACTGGGTATTATTCACTCTATTTTGTAGCCCTCCGTCTACAAAATAATTATTAAGAGTAAAACTAATTAAATTTTACCTCAGAGGCCTTTGCGATGTCCGTATAATTCTTTTAATTGGAATCTCACTTGGTGATTTAATAATGTTTAGTGTTTATTAAAAGGTATGTAATTATGATGAGGGGTGATAGTGTTATTATACTTATTATGCTTAGCCAAATTACGTTTATCTTTTACTTATAGGTTTTTGGTATACCTATAAAACAATGATAAAATCGGTTCAGGTACAAAAAACAATTAGGATTATATTTTCATGTAAATCTTATTTTTCATCATCATCATCATCATCGTATCCGCCGGAAGACGTCCACTGCTAAACATAGGCCTCTGGCAAAGATTGCCATAATGACGGGTCCTGTGCCACCCGTATTCTAGCGGACTCCTGCGACCTTCACCAGGTCGTTAGGCATGGGTATGTTGTTGGGGGACTGATGACCCCCGCTACCCACAATTCGCCTATACGTGGTACCGGTACGGTACGGTTTCGGTACGTGGACGTCACTCGAGAACGTTTCCGCCTCAACGGCCATCGGTTCTACGCGCAATGTTTGTGCTAAGCAAATCTTATTGGTACTCTTAGTTAATCACTTACAATTAAGCCAAGAAGGCTTCAGTAAGTTATTTGGTTTCACTTTCATCGTGTCATCACGTACAATGCATATATTATAATACATTCGTTAGAGCATTAAAAAAAAGTGAGATTTTACAAAACTATCGTATAAATACAGTTTCTTAACAACCGAGTTATAAAAAGCTTTTTTTTTACTTTGAAAACTATATTTATACTAAATAAGTGACTAAAATATTTTAAAGCCAACGACACAGCAAAATCCTTAGTTAATTTGTGAACAGAAGAACGCCTTATAATAAACAGATTAATGCTGTAGATACCCTCTTTGTTGCCAAGATAGCTTCGATCTCTTTGTGATCGAGATATTTAACGTTGCAATGTTCACAATCTGCAAGTTCTAAAATCTCCATTAAATGTTGTTACCTATTTTTTATCCCATTTATTTGTACCGGCACTTGATTTATATGGAGACTAGTATTCAACAAAAACATAAAACTTTATTCTATTAATTTTGCCTGTATTAATCATGCACCTGGTGTGTGGTGCTTTGTTTTTCATTGCGTTTATTTTTTTATTCCAATGTTTGTGAATTAGGATATCGAAGCGGCAATAGCGTAAAACGGGGTGAGTAAGGATTGCGAGTGCAGTTGCGTCATATATAGGGAGACTAGGGTTGGGAGAGAGGTGTGACTTGAACATATTATTTTATATTATGTTGCGCAAATATTCTCTTAATATTTTACTATTTATAACGTGTATGTTGTACGTTTTTTCAATCCAAGGAGTCTCTACTCTCATCTCATTACTCTCTCTCTCTCTCTCTCTCTCTCTCTCTCGGTTTCTTTATCTCTGTCAGGTGAGTTGGGGCTAAATGTTAATTTAACTACCTACCTAACCTATCTATAATCATTACATCCATATGTATAATATGGGAACGTCATATGTCCATAAAAAACTTTTTACATATCATACGCCTTGTCCAAAGCTGTTCGGAGTTCAAAGAGTATTGATAAATTATGCTAAGTTGCATGTTTTTGTGTAATTTATCTTTATAGTATGTTGTGGACTTGAATAAAGTAATTTTTAGTACAGATGGGTTCTTTTTTAGGCTCTAGTGCGAGAAGCGGCTCATTTTACGTCAGGTCTAAAACTTTGGAGGGCCATCTGTACTAAAAAAACGTCGTACGAGACACGTGCAAAAAGGAAATTCGTAACTCGTGTCGATTTAAAACACTCTCTTCGGTCTTGTTTTAAAATATAGCCACTCGTTTCTGTTTTCCTATTTTTCACACTTGTGTCGTAATGTACTATTATCTATCTGCCTAATCTCAAGGTTACTTATTCAACGACAATTTCTAGAAACATTCGATAATTCGATTATCTGTTTTGTCCCAACTAACCCCATTTTACCAAAGTACCGGCTACTCAGTTAATACCCCAACAGCGAATTATCGATTGGCTGTCCCACTACGTAGTGTCAGCTATTGCACCGAATCGGGCGTATTTGTGCTCAACAAGCCGACAGTTGTGCAGATACGATCCTTGATTACAGCAGGGTAATCATGACTCAATCCTCCGGCGTAATTATGGACTGCACCAGCTAAGTCCACTTGCTACAGTAGATGACGGCTGTGCTAATTTCCCTGAAACATCAACTATGCAAGCCTGTATTACCGTTGTAACTCGATTACATTGCTTCAATGTGCTCGTTGCAATGATATTTAGTGTAAATGAATAACAATAGCGTTATGGAAATTAAATAAATTTATTTCAAACACCAATAGTCTATTGGACCATCGTTTTGAAGGACCAACATCATTTTTTTTGTCTTACTTAATCTGTAACGCTTAATGACGATTTTTTTAACTTTTGATGTCTGATTACAGTAGATAATTGCGTTTAAAAAAAAGTTTTTTATCATTACCATTACCAATTAAAAAATTTGGTGGTTATCAGGAGTGCCATGTGTTACTTATGCCACTGCCCTTTTAGTTATACGTGCAAGTTTTAAGGGCTAGTCGCTTCCCTATGTGCAATGATGTAGGTATATAAAAAAATCAGCTCAATTTGTAACAAATTCTACTCTGGGATCAGTGAAAAAAATAATATTGAAAGACCTTCATTAAAGGACTATGCGTCAAAATGGACCAAAAACCAACAGAGCTGGGAGTAGTATCATTAAAAAGGTCTGTTTATGTACTTTATTTCATTCTATAGGTGCAAAGCTGAATTCCATGGGATAATTTTATATGAGTAAGGCGTTCCGCTTGTACTCTCTAAGTAAATCACCGTCGTCCACACACCAATCATCATAGTATTTAATCTGACTAAAATACAAATATCTCCGTTTTGCAATGGAATTGAATAAAGCGCCCATAGAATGAAATGAAATAAATGTAAATACCTATTTAATGACACCACTTTCAGCTCTGTTGGTTTTTGGTCCACTCTCCATACAAATATGCCCATGGTCCTTTGTAATACATGTAGTTCAATTGAAGTAATATCTCATTTTAAGTCGATACTAGTTTTTTTCTTTAGATTTAAGGGTTTGATTACATATTTTTGCTTTATACTAATGAATGGTCAATCAAATCAAATCAAATCAAATCATTTATTTTGCGAGAAAAAGGGTTATATAAGGTGGTATTACAATTTTCGGATGCACTCCTTAATCTGCTATAACAGGTAGCATGCAAAATATTTACAGTATTTTTCTTAATTATTAATATACAAGATTCATAGATATTTACACTATGTACAGAACAATAAATTTATGTCAATAATACCTAATTTAAATATCATAATTACTTATTCTCTAATTCTAATCTAATGCCTAAAAAACTCGTTAGTGGAATAAAATGTGTGTTCTAACAACCATTTACGTAACATTTTACAAAATTTGTTGGAATCTGCAGTCTTAATCTCTTGTGGTAGTTTATTGTATATTTTTACACACATAACAGTACAATTTTTTTTAAACTTAGCTGTTTTTTGTTGTTTGTCCACAACGAGGCGATTACCATCTCTTGTATTTCTTAGGAAGACGTCTTTGGCAGTTGTGAATAGTGTTGTATATTTATTAACAAATTTACACACTTCGTAAATATATAAACACGGAAGGGTTAGAATGCCCAGCTTCCGAAACAGGTCTTTGCAAGAGTCCAAAGGGCCAATCCCACAGATTGCACGAATGCATCTTTTTTGTGCAACGAAAGCTCTTTGGACATCGCTACCGTTCCCCCAAATAATCAGACTGTATCTTAAAACAGATTCAACGTACCCGTAGTAAGCCGCCATGACTGCATTATGGTCAGACGTCTTTTTTAATTTTCGAAGGACATGAACAAATCGATCAACTTTTATGCAAACATTATTAATCTGGTCATTCCAATTTAGTTTCTTGTCAACGTATATTCCTAAAAATTTATTTGTTTCATTTTCTTTTAAATTAAGTCCATTATAGTGTATGTCAAGGTTTTGGTTTATGTTATTAAAATTAATAAAGTTCGTTTTTTCTAGATTGGTTTTCAAGTTGTTTGCTTCTAGCCACTTTATTACAAGATTTACTGTCTCATTAACCTGGATTTCATGAAAGTTTAGGCCCTTAGAGAAGTCATTAGTAACCACTATTGATATGTCATCGGCAAATAAGATGCTTTTATAGTTTATCTCATCTACGAGATCATTGATGTATATTAGGAACAAGAGCGGGCCAAGGATGCTTCCCTGTGGTACACCAAAATTGTTATTCCTGTGTTGAGATCTAATAGACATGCATATATTATTGCTTTTAATACTTTTTATTTCCACACATTGAGATCTATTATCTAGATATGATTTTATCCACTGTAATGCTGGACCTCTGATACCATAAAGCTCAAGTTTTTTTAGAAGTTTTTCATGAACTACGAAGTCAAATGCTCTAGTCATATCAAAAAAGACAGCCGTTACAAAGTTCCTATCATCATACTTGGTGGCTATTTCATGGATGAGATTGTATGCAGCGAGTGCGGTCGATTTATTATGCTGAAATCCGTGTTGCTGTTCCACGATTACGTTGAATCTGTCAAAATATGCAGTTAATCGTTTATACATAGCTTTCTCAAAAATTTTCGAGAGAATCGGCACTAAAGTAATGGGTCGATAGTTGTGCATGTTAGTTTTTTCTCCTTTTTTATAAATGGGTTTAACAATAGAGATTTTTAACTTATCAGGAAAGTCTCCTGTTTCTAGGGATAAGTTTATTAGGTATGTCAAAATAGTCACTAGTTCGTGTTTACATTCTTTAATCATATTAGTGGCAATGTCATCATAGCCTACAGCCCTAGTGTTATTCAGGGTTGTTATTATACTGAGGGTCTCTGGCTCGGTATATGGCATTAAGAATATACTATTTGAAAATCTACCATTACAAGATTGTAAGTTCTTTGAGAAGTTGTCACTTATTAGATTGGTAGATTGGATGAAAAAATTGTTAAATTGTTCAGCAATACAAGGAGTATGAGTAATACTTTGGCCATTTATCACAATTTTGTCCACATAATCAATATGTTTAGCTATCATTACTTCCGATTTTATAACATTCCATGACGCTTTACATACGTTTTTTACTATTGCATATAATCTTATTATTTGCAGACTTTTTTGCCGATATAATACATTTTTTCAATAACTTCGAGTACTTTGTATATTTTATTTTGTTTTGTATCGTTTTAGATTTATAGAAATTGACCATTATTCTTCTTTTATTTTTAATACTTATTTTTAATCCTTTGCTAATCCATTTCGGCTTTGTGTTCACATTAATCTTTACGTTCAATACTGGAAAGCAGAGATTATAAAATAGACATAAGTCATCGTGGAATTTGTTAAAGCTAGAGTTTAAGTCCTCACTTTCGTACACTTCACAGAATGATAGATTTTTCAAACAGTTCTTAAACTTGAGTATATTTTCTTTAGAATAGTCCCTTCTAGCGACTACTATGGGTTTGCGAATAGAGCGTTTCGCTTTCCTTGGTACTTTGAATGTTAGGGCTTGTGCTGTGTCATGATCAGAGAGACCAAGTGCTATTGTTTTGCCGACTGCATTTCTTATATTGCTATAAATGTGGTCGATACAATTTTTCCCTCTTGTTGGTTCAGTAATATGGCACCTAAGATTGAAGTTCATTACTAAATTTTGAAGATATTCAGTGCATTTATTTGGTTTTAATAAGTTAATATTTAAGTCGCCTGCTAGCACAATCTTGTCGTTACAATATTTTTTTGAGACTGTATATAACAAAACTTCCAACTTCTCAAAAAAAATATTTATATGTGATGAAGGAGACCTGTATATGCAAATGACTACCAAGTGTATTGTAGGTATTCTAATTGCACAACTTTCGAATACACCTGTTTCACTCATCTGGTTGATTGTTACTAGGTTGTTGAAATCTGTCCCATTTTTAATGAGAATGCATACTCCTCCTCGTTTAGTTTTCCTAGTAGTTTCGGTGTAGTTTATGTTTATTATGTACTTATTATAAATTATGCATAAAAAAAATTGGCACTCTATTATTGTGAGTCGATTAAGTAAGTTGCTTTTAACTTAAAATTGATAAGATTTTGGTATTTCCCTAATTGCATGGAGTGGCTATAGCACAATATCCTTCAGACAATTAATCGTTTCATAGATAATTCATAGTTACATCTGTTTATGGCCTACCAGTCTGCCTAAATGCTACAATTATTGCATATGCAATAATACACTACCAAGTCCGATACAGTTAGTAATTCCTATTCAACTTCTAAATGATTTTATAGATTAAATCAGCGGATAACGAACTTAACAGACTTTAAGAAAATATTAATTAATTAATTAAATAAAATTGAAATATATTTCGTTATATAAATGTAAGCCAACAAAAATATGAGTAAGAAAATCAACCGAACCGTCTAATTTAAGCTGGTTATTTTATCAAGTACAACGATCTTTAATTTATTAAGGATTCAATTTTATTAAAGACGGGTTAAATTTTGCGATAGCTTATTATTATATTATTTACGAGTATTTTAAGAAACCGATACAACTTGTGTACGAAATATTATTAGAAATTTTACGATCATCTAGAAAATTATCACAAATGTTGGAAGTGGATTATTCATAATATTAAAGAATGCTGTATAGGGAACGTAACGTGACTGATTACTATAAAACAAATACAATAAATTTTAGTATTTAAAAATATTATTCTGGGTAATTATAATACATTGTTCCATTTATAGATGCACTAATAAAGTCAAGTGCAAAAATATGTTATGTGAGAACACTAGCAAATGATGAAATAATGATTTGCTAGTTTTCTAATGTCACATTGGTTGGCATGGATCCTGGGTCATCCTGGGTCACCCAACCACCCTTGTCCATTTACACTGGAAATTAGCTCTTATTTACAATAGAGGTAAGATATAAAAATAATTACGATTATTTCAATATTTCATTTCTAATGTAGCCAATAACCTACTATTGACATTCTACTTAGAACCGTAACACTGGCCTACACCAATTTTGGTGCCTACTATTTTATATCTAATTATCGGTATATCTTGTGAGCTGTTACCAGTTGCAGAACTGTTGCCGTGTGGTGACGGCAGTAAGAATACATTTGTCACCACGCCTACTCTTCCCGCGGGAGCCGTAAGAGTCGACGAAGGGATTGAAGTGACACTGACCATTCTTTGATTTGATTGATGATGGGCAGCACCGTCATCATAGTGGACACATTACTGCGATCGCCAATACACTTGCCCAGCGTGGTGATTATGGGCATTTACCTCCTAATGCGTCTATACGCATAGTTAGGAGAGGCCTACGTCCAGCAATGGACTGAGATAGGCTGATGATGTGTTACCAGGCCTGTCCAACTAGCGCGTTCGGTTCGAACTGTCAG
The DNA here is from genome assembly GCA_025490895.1 of Thaumatotibia leucotreta. NCBI lineage: Eukaryota > Metazoa > Arthropoda > Insecta > Lepidoptera > Tortricidae > Thaumatotibia > Thaumatotibia leucotreta. The sequence goes on along the minus strand of JALPQI010003688.1, from coordinate 20,946 downwards.
TGCCACCCCGGGGAGTACCTACATCTGTAGGGGCTCACGGTAAGCGGTGACGCACGTTATGGTGCGTTTAAACCAAAAGAGCATTCGCTGTTCTCAACCAATCACGTTTTGTGTACCGATCGAATTTCGTAGAGTGGGAGGTTAGAACAGCGAATGCTCTTTTAGTTTGAACGCACCTTTACGCTCTCGCGAATGTTGTTCGTCGAATATCTACGTACTAATTCGACCACTGTCAGTGAATTGATTATAACAATGAACAATAAAAAATATTAACTGACTGATATAACTGACGAGGACTTCAGTAAAATAAAAAAAAACCGGCCAAGTGCGAGTCGGACTCGCACGCGAAGGGTTCCGTACCATTATCGATTTATTATAAAAAATACAGTTAAATCAACCTACCTCAAAAACTATAGAAGATAATTTAATCAAACCAAAAATCGTTGATAGAGTTTATTAATGTGCATAACATATATTTTTTTTAGAATTTTATATCGCGTAGTTTAAAAAATAGAGGGGGGGGACACATTTTTCAGACTTTGAGAGCTGATATCTCAAAAACGATTTGCTTAAATAAACATGAGATTTATAAACCTTCATATCATTTTCAAAGACCTTTCTATTAATATCCCACACGCTTATATACAACAAAAAAAAATTTCTATCCCTCAGTTACATGTATAGAGGGCCCCCACCCCAATGGTTTTTTTTATAATTTAGTACCATAATCCTGTAGCGGTTTATATAACACATATCCTTACCAAATTTCGTTACTGTAGCATTTATAGTTTCCGAGTAAATCGGCTGTGACAGACGGACAGACGGACAGACGGACATGACGAATCTATAAGGGTTCCGTTTTTGCCATTTTGGCTACGGAACCCTAAAAATGACCCCCACTTCACGTGTAGAGGAGGTCTGGTACCCGAAAAACATTTTTTTCTATGTATTATTCTACCCGTTTGTTGGCGTGATCTATATGTATAACAAACTATACCAAATTGCTAATTTCTGGTACAAGCCGTCATTGAGCTATGCTGGAGACAAACATATGGACGGAAAGACGGACATAGCGAAATTATAACGGAAAATATGAAGGTTCTATAGTTTTTCTTAGTTACCAAAGTTGTTTCATTGATTTTTTCCCACGATTAATCAAAAATGAATGCCGCTAAGTCGTGAATCATTGATTCAGTGTTTCGAGTAAATAAACCGATAGCTAAAGACTAGATTATCGAGTCGATAAAGCGGGTAAGTTGGGTGGTCAAAGAAAACACCCAAACGCTTACAAAAAAAAATATATTAATTTCAAGAAAAACCCAGTATTAACTGTAGGTACTAGGGGTGGTAAAGTTCGTTAAGCCTGACTGGTTTTCCGCCGGTAGTGAGGTACTCCCCCTGTTGTCTGCTAGGCGGTAGTGCAGTCCTGGGGTGACTCTGGAACGTTCCGGGGAGCGCCGTAGCTAGCGGGATGTATGTCGCAGTCCCTCCGTCGGTGTCCACGCGTGCTCTCAGGCCGGCCGAGACAAGGAAGTAGGTGGCACGACGCGTGTAAGGGTAAAGTTGCACCCTGGAATTACATCAATCTTGCTTAGGACCAGGAATTTAACGTCCGGCCGGTATGACCCCCAACGATGTCGCCAAGCTAGCAGCAAGGGAGCGAAAAGTAGCTGGTGGGTATGCATACTCAGAACGGAGTTACAAGAACACAAAGGAATGTGCGGAAGCAAGCTTGCAAACTTATAGCCCTTTTAGAAAATTAATTTGTAACACGATAATTAAAATAGGGCATTCTCATTACATTTAAATTACTTCGTAGGGCACAAAATGCACAAAAAAACTAAAATACTAAGATAGGGCAAATGTATGGGACGCCATTTTATAACGGTACTTTACCGTTACGGAAAGCACATACGTGTACATGGCAATTTAATTACACAGACCTTAATAGGAATTTAAGCATGTAGGAACTCACTAAAACATAATTGGAAGCGAATTAGCAATGATAACTAGCACTTCTTAAAATCTAGCCCCCTTATTCATAAACGTTTGTTAACTTAACAAGCCGCTAATGATTGTTTGTCCCTTTCGATGTTAACAATGGGTCCATAAGAGCAAAAGGGACAAACAATTATTAGCGGCTTGTTAAGTTAACAAACGTTTATGAATAAGGGGGTAGATATATAACGTTTCAACACTTACCCTTACGGGGTGCAAGACGATATGTAGCTTTACGGGTACGAAGACGCCATTATATTAAAAATCAGGACTTCACTGCGGTTACAATTGAGATTTTCCCCTTATTTAAATTAAATAAAATTTGTTAGTGTGCAGCGCGTATGACGACACGAGCCTCCCCGTGAACGCGACTGCACACGTCCTCTGCTTAAGACGTCTGGACTGGGACTGGCGACTCGCGGGGCGAGGCGCAAATCCAAGCCAGTAGGAGAATCCCATACGTAAAAAAACTGCTGACGCGGTTGCTATCCGCGCCAGTACAGTCGTGCGCACAATCGCGTATGCGCTTTTAGAGTTTTATAGCGAAACCTATTATTTATTTCTTTTTAAATCGTGAATGATAACGTGCAACGTTACATTACCCCGCGCGCCACCGAAGGATTTTATTATTCTTGAATGATAAAATCCGCGCTTTCAGTACGTATTCGCATTATGCATACAAAAAAACTTCCATTCTTCACGCGTTCAAACTAAGCGAAAATAAATCTATATAATAAGAATTTAGCGCATCCTGACAATTGCAAGGTACACTGTCCAAGCACGGACACGAGACCCCTACGAATACCAAGCACAGCAGATGGATACGGGTGGCTCCAAGGGCAACATAATTGAAGTAGATATTAAGACTAACTTACGCAATTTGTTAGTTTAATGTCCTTGATGTGCCAAGTTCCCAGGTTTTTCCCTGACATATCGGCTAAAACATAGACCAAAGGCGACTTTTTATCTATAACACGGCACTTTAAGAATTTAGGCGCGAGTTTTTTACTGAAAAACTTATCCTTATCGCTTAGAACATACGCGCGTTTCATTACTATATCGCCGATATTGAATTCAGAAGGCTTACGACGAAGGTTGTAGTGAGCAGTATTCTTAGCATGTGCGTGCCATAGTTTAGTTTGCACTTCGTCGAAGATGGGCTTAAGGTGACCAAGGTTATCGGTGTATAAGTCGCGCGGTAGGAATAAGATCTCATCGCCTAAACTGTTATCTAGATAATGGGAACCACAAGCAACAAGTTCCCTGCCAAACACCAAAAAGGAAGGGGTGTAACCCGTCACTTCACACTTTGAGTTGTTGAGAGCAAACTGCACTCTAGGAATAAATGTATCCCAACTGCGATGATCGTTATTAACGAAAGTCGAGAGACATGTAATTATTGTTCTATTATGGCGTTCAACAAGGTTAACCTGTGGCGTATACTTAGGGGTATAGAAAACATTCGGAACTTCGTAACGCTGGAAGAGTGACTCAGTTATCCTACTAATAAACTGACTACCGTTATCCAAGAATATGGTCTGAGGCACTCCATGAACCAGGAAGACCGAATCTTCTAAAATCCTCGAAACTGCTATAGAAGTAGCACTCCGAAGTGAAAAAATCAAGCAAAATTTCGTGAAACAACATGTGACAACGAATATAAAACTATTTTGCCTCCTAGTAACCGGAAGAGGGCCCATTAGGTCAATAGAAATCATCTGAAATGGCCTGGAACATTGCTTAGGCCTGCCCATTTCACCTAAAGTCTGATGATTTTGCGCTTTATACGCTAGACACTTGTCACAAGCCGCAATGAAATTCACGACGTCACGATACATGCCTGGCCAGAAGTAACGTAACGCTAGCCGATGGTACGTTTTGTAAACACCAAGGTGACCAGCTGTCGGTTCGGCGTGATTTTCGGTCATGATTTGGTCACGCAGCTCGAGGGGAACGACCTCCTTCCAGGCAAACTCGGAAGAAAGTACATGATTGGACTTAGCCCGCCTGAACAACCTACCATCTTTAATAATAAAATTTGAGAAAGATTGTGGTTTAGTCAGGCAAGAGTTAAAAATGTTCTTATACCAAGAATCCGTCGTTGCCAGGTTTGGACCTGAGGAATTTAAAGCAGCAACAGGAAGAGCCCTGGAAAGAGCATCAGGAATAACGTTGTCCACTCCTCTACGATGTTTGAATTCGAGGTTAAACGAGGACAACCTGACACCCCAACGAGCTAATCTCCCCGTTGGGTTCTTAAGAGACAGGAACCACTTAAGGGCACTGTGGTCTGTATACACAATGAATGGTTTCCCGTTTTCCAAATAGCACCTCCAGTGTTCTAGTGCGATTACCACCGCAAGAGTTTCCCTCTCTGTGATGCTATAATTCTTCTCTGCTGCCGACAACGACTTGCTCATATAAGCCACGGGGTGCTCCTTACCGTCTATGGTCTGCGTCAGCATTGCGCCCACACCGTAGTTGCTGGCATCAGTATGCACCTCGAAAGCCCTATCGTAATCGGGACAAGAAAGAATAGGAGCGGAAACAAGACATTCCTTCAGCTTCTTAAAGGCAGCATCAGCTTCATCGGACCATACAAAAGGCGGCCCACCCTTCTTATTCGACGTCAGCTTATGAAGAGGACCAGCAATGGTACTAAAATTGGGAACAAAACGTCGATACCATGTAGCGGTCCCTAAAAAACGCTTAATGTCCTTTCGAGAAGAAGGAGTGGGGTAATTGAGAATTGCCTGAACCTTCTCAGGATCGGTACGAAGTCCGCAATTGTCCACCACATAGCCGAGGTACTTTAGTTGACTACGGAAAAATTGGCATTTATCCAGGTTAACAGTAAGGTTAGCCTGCTTAAGCTTACCCAAGACCCGTAATAGAAGTGAAACGTGGGAATTGAAATCGTTCGAGACGACGATAATGTCGTCGAGATAAGCGAAGACTTTGAGATCAAATTCCCTAAACAATAAGTCCACCAGTCTTTGCTGTGTCGCAGGAGCATTGGTTAAACCGAAAGCGGTACGTTTAAAACGGTATGTACCCCGATTAGGTACAAAAAACGCAGTCTTGTCGCGATCCTCTTCAGCTATCGGTATCTGCCAAAACGCCTTTGACAAGTCTATACTAGACAAGTAACGGGCATCACGAAGACTATCCAAAATTTCAGAGATATACGGAATGTTATAGGCATCCCGTTTAGTGACAGAATTAAGTTTGCGGCTGTCAAGACAAAATCGTGGTTGACCATCCTTCTTGTTAACAATTAGCACAGGCGAAGACCAAGCACTCTCGCACTGTTCGACTACGTCTAAGGCTAACATCTCGTCGACTTGCTCCACAAGGATCCGTTGCTTCTCTGGGGACAACCGGTAATATCTCTGTCGAACTGGCTCGGAGTCTCCGGTATCAATGCGATGAGTGATAACTGAAGTCTTACCCAAACCCCGGTTCTTGAAAGAAATGTCATTAAATTGAGATATAACATCGTCAGCCACAGACTTTTCCGATTCACTTAGGTGATCGTACGCTTGAATGAAGACAGGGCGAACCTCACTCACACTAGCAATCAACGCAGGAGCAGTAGAGAACGTAATGCTCTTGAAGTGCTTTGGGAAGATATTAAACTGTAGCCAAAAATCGAAACCTAAGACGAGATCAATATCAACGTCTGGGACAACAAAAGTCGTGAGAATGTGAAAATCATCCTCAAAATAAATGGGAACCTGCATATAACCAATGCTAGTCATTTTTTGACCGCCTGCTGCAGTAACTGTAACCATTTTATCCTTAAATAGGTGTAAACCCTCCTTTAAAAAGTTTTTATAGATCTGTGAACCAAAAATGGTCACCGAAGAACCCGAATCAAGAAGACCGTGGAGCGTAGAGTTAATTATTTTAACGCGCGCATAAGGCCTCGAGTCGTTTAACGGTTTATCCAGCAGAATTGTACTAATTTTGTAAGAATTGAAATACATATTGACTGTTTGGAGCCATTGCTGCCAATCCTCGCTATCAAACTTAGGTGAAACAGCAACGCCGGTACAATCCTGCTGATTAGTTAGTTTTTTGAATTTAATTTACCCCTCCCACACTTAGGGCAATCCGGGGTCTTAACACCAGGCTCGCCACAAACAAAACAAATAACCTTGCTCTTGTCTGCGGTGCACTTACGAAAAGCATGAGTATTAACTCGACACCTAGGACAATAAACGGAATTCCCCCCGATGCGTTGTAACGCATGTACGTAACCGTTGCCCTTGGCATCACCCTTCTCCTCCGCATTAGATTTACTCCTATACTTATTAACATAGCCGTTATTATTGTAACCATTTTTGTTATACAAATTACTATCAAACGCACGGTTAGAGAAGCCATTATAATTATTAAATTTACTGGACGACTGACCAGCATAAGCAAACTCAGGTGCCAATGTGCTACTAGAAACTTTAGGTGGTTCGCGAAAACCCTCCATGCGAGCCTGAATACTCTCGTAATTACGACAGAGCATTCGCAGAGTCTCGATACTAGTGATCTTGGGAGCAGAAGCAAGCGTGCTAGCGTAGCATGGCCGAATATTATGCAAAAGTGTCTCTAGCTTCTCTTCCTCGGACATACTCTTAGACAAACGCGAAAATAACCCAGCCATGATTGACAAGTAGACGGTTATATTTTCTGTCTCACCCTGTGTTCTAGCCCTAATCTCATTAGCAAGCCTATAATCGTAATCGTCCTGGCTAAAATCGCTCTTAAGGCGGGACGCTAAGTCTTCCCAATTGGATACCTGGTCTTGAACGGTACGGTACCAATGTAAAGCTACGCCGGTAAAAATCTCCGTAGAGTACGTCAACAATTTTGCGCCGCTTATGTTCCTCGCTTTAGCGAAATCGGAGACGCGCTGAATAAAGGAACGTACACACGATTTCCCGTCAAATTTGAATTTCGTAATTTCACCGGCCACGCTGCGCTCACAAGTGACGCTAACATTGATAGGTGAGGCACTCGCCTGCGGCTCGCCAGATGTTAAGGAAAGAGGATCAGTACCCGAATCCTTAACAGTATTGTAACGCTCCGAAAGAGCCATAAACTCCGATACGCAAAATTCAAAACCCTGCTGAGTCGAACTGTCAACAATGATCCGATTAAGTCGGTGATACAGATGATTAATAAGATTTTGAGCACGCAACAATGCATTTCTATCCTGAGCTGTCTCGATTAGTGCCTTAAGTTTAGTTAAAGCATCGTTTACGCCCTTCAGATCCTCGGTTGCAGGTAACGAGCTCTCAAGAATGTCCTCAGACGGAAACATGCGACCCAACTTAACGATTTGTTCGCGTAACTCTTGAACGGTAGCGCCAGGAGTATCCCCGCGAATTGCAACCTCATACTCCAATTCAGGTTTTTGCAATGACAAAAATTTTACCCGGTGAGCCATTGTAATGTACCAAAAAAAAAAATGTGTACCGGAAAAACTATATGTACCGAAAACTATGTACCAAAAATAAAATGTACCAAGGAAAAAAAACTCCAACCGTGATAGGGTAAGTGTTGAGCGTTACTAAAACTTAACCTACTCCGTTCTGTTACAAAAGTGGGTAAAAAAAAAACGTTTGGTTGATTAAGGAAAAGAAAAAAAAAATATAGACTTAGTAAGAGGCAATAATAACAACGCCACCAAAACACAACACGATAGTAGCGCAAAATACAGGAAAGGAAAAAAAAATAAATAAATTTGCAACTAGTGTGTACAGTAAAAAGTGTAAAGAATCCTATAGTAATTAAATATATACAACAACGCTTGCGTGACTCAACTGATCTAATGTTCTGCAGCTAAACTAATAATAATATGTATATCACAGAGAAGAAAAATTAATGCAATCACTAACACTTGTGACACCGATTGCACCTACAAGCGATATGCGTAAACAACACAGAGTAACGAACACAACAGAGTAACAAATTTTGCGAACATAAAATGCCGAAAAGTGCTAAAATACAAACAAAAAATAAATTAACTAGAATAATGTGTCCCAAAATTAAAATTGATAAATAATTAATTAAAACAACGAGTTATATATTAAAATCCGTAAAAAAAAAATCGTTTCTATTTTAAAAAAATGCTAAAAAGAATAAGTTAATTATTAACAATGACTAGAATTGTTTAATGAAACAAAATTAAAATAATAAAATAAATAATAATTTTAAAACTCGTAAAAAAAAACACCAAAATTCGTTAAAATGGACGAAATCGTCAATCGATAAAAACGAAATATGTACACACTAGTTGCTGCAACCAAAAAACAAAAAGCAACGTTTCACAAACATAAAAAAAAAAAAAACCAACACCAACTACTTCTACACAGCGGAAACCAGACTTTGACCACGTTAAAGGGCGCCAATGAAGCGGGTAAGTTGGGTGGTCAAAGAAAACACCCAAACGCTTACAAAAAAAAATATATTAATTTCAAGAAAAACCCAGTATTAACTGTAGGTACTAGGGGTGGTAAAGTTCGTTAAGCCTGACTGGTTTTCCGCCGGTAGTGAGGTACTCCCCCTGTTGTCTGCTAGGCGGTAGTGCAGTCCTGGGGTGACTCTGGAACGTTCCGGGGAGCGCCGTAGCTAGCGGGATGTATGTCGCAGTCCCTCCGTCGGTGTCCACGCGTGCTCTCAGGCCGGCCGAGACAAGGAAGTAGGTGGCACGACGCGTGTAAGGGTAAAGTTGCACCCTGGAATTACATCAATCTTGCTTAGGACCAGGAATTTAACGTCCGGCCGGTATGACCCCCAACGATGTCGCCAAGCTAGCAGCAAGGGAGCGAAAAGTAGCTGGTGGGTATGCATACTCAGAACGGAGTTACAAGAACACAAAGGAATGTGCGGAAGCAAGCTTGCAAACTTATAGCCCTTTTAGAAAATTAATTTGTAACACGATAATTAAAATAGGGCATTCTCATTACATTTAAATTACTTCGTAGGGCACAAAATGCACAAAAAAACTAAAATACTAAGATAGGGCAAATGTATGGGACGCCATTTTATAACGGTACTTTACCGTTACGGAAAGCACATACGTGTACATGGCAATTTAATTACACAGACCTTAATAGGAATTTAAGCATGTAGGAACTCACTAAAATATAATTGGAAGCGAATTAGCAATGATAACTAGCACTTCTTAAAATCTAGCCCCCTTATTCATAAACGTTTGTTAACTTAACAAGCCGCTAATGATTGTTTGTCCCTTTCGATGTTAACAATGGGTCCATAAGAGCAAAAGGGACAAACAATTATTAGCGGCTTGTTAAGTTAACAAACGTTTATGAATAAGGGGGTAGATATATAACGTTTCAACACTTACCCTTACGGGGTGCAAGACGATATGTAGCTTTACGGGTACGAAGACGCCATTATATTAAAAATCAGGACTTCACTGCGGTTACAATTGAGATTTTCCCCTTATTTAAATTAAATAAAATTTGTTAGTGTGCAGCGCGTATGACGACACGAGCCTCCCCGTGAACGCGACTGCACACGTCCTCTGCTTAAGACGTCTGGACTGGGACTGGCGACTCGCGGGGCGAGGCGCAAATCCAAGCCAGTAGGAGAATCCCATACGTAAAAAAACTGCTGACGCGGTTGCTATCCGCGCCAGTACAGTCGTGCGCACAATCGCGTATGCGCTTTTAGAGTTTTATAGCGAAACCTATTATTTATTTCTTTTTAAATCGTGAATGATAACGTGCAACGTTACACACGCCGTAATGCCGTATTTGCGAAGCGAATTGAATCACACTCCGAGATTGTATAATTTTAAACGTAAATATTTACGCTTCGATATAATGTTTGTTTATCATTTTAAGCAATTCTAACCATACAAAAACATATCTAATGTTTTTGTAGTGTAGATCCAGTTGACGGCTTTAGTGTTTTGAATATAAATTCCTATACCTAGGTATAGTTATAGGTACACATTTATGAAATGAAACACACCTTAAAAACTCGTTAACAGGTTGCTATTTAGTACCACAAATTGCTATTAACAAATATATAATTGAAAGCGGATGCTACTATAACATAGTAGGTATATTTCTACATTGCTGCGTGGAAACCTTTAAAAATGACTGTAAGTATAATGATAAATGCAATTAAAAAAAATCTACCTACATAATCACAATAAATAATCGTATGCCTGGTTATGCGGGATAACTTAGAAGTGGATAACTTAAAGTTACTGGCCAGATATAGGGCAGAACCAGGATGAATGGAAGAAAAGAGAAGCCTTTGCTCAGCTGTGGGACTTCATTAATAAATAATAATGCCTGGTTTACTTTATCGCCCTTATTTAGATTTACACACGTTAAAAGAATCAGAATTACTACGCTACCAATAGTCCGAATTTCTTGAAAAACATCATGGAGACTAAAAAAAGGAAAAATGCTGTCGTAAATTTATACGTCGGCATCTATATGTCGGAGATATGAGTTACTAAATCTAGAAAACGATAAGCAATGTTTTGCTTGGAGTGGTCTTTGCTTGGTCCATGCAGGTTTGCAGGTAGATGATACCAACCTATGAACAGGTGGCTGGTGACCTGACAGTATAAAAGGTCACTACTGCAGTGTTCATCAATTCATTCCCGTGTTAGACATAGAACGATTCACTCTTGTCTTGTTATGTGAAGGGTTTACATTCTTATGAAGGAAGTTATTTCTATGGAGTATGCATCTATGCATGGACGCAAGCTTAGAACTCTCCATTCGTTTTCTACTACTGCGTAGATGCGTGGATACAAGATTCTGAGTGCTGTTGGTGGCGAGTAACGAGAAGCTAGGAGGCAGATAACTGGAATCTTACCCCTCTTAGCTCGGCTGTCATTAGAGTTCCCGATATCAGCAAGTGGGATGAAGACTCAAGGCTCACGTAACAGTGAGTACTGGTATTGCATCACATGTAAACGGTAAGGTTTAAAATCGACAACAGTTGGTAAGGTAATGATTGTTCACTATGTTTGCAGTTAAGTTTGATTTGAGTCGTGATTTAGAAAACTGCTTTGTTCTTTTTTTTGTGATTACTGTTGTAAGAAAACGTGTGGGTAGGTATCCTACCCTATTGAAAAAAAAAAAAGAAATAAAAACAGTAATTCTAGTGATTTCAAAGTATATCATGACCCATACTTATTACTTACTTAGTTGTGAAATACTAGCAGTACCAAAATATGGGCAGGTAGCCCTTTGTTTTGTTTTGTTTTCGAGTGTACCAAAAATTAATTTGTGATAGTGATAAACATTTTCAATCCATGCCTTGTGTTAAAAGTTTTCTATGCGTGTGAAATTACCGTTACAGATGTTCAACTTCAAGATCAACAAGCTCACTGTCATAGTAGTCTACAGTTTCATCCATGATGAATATGCTGTGACGATGAAACGAGCGCAATTTCTTGCGATACCTATGTCCAAGAAATTAAGAATTGAAGACGCCAACTCTATGGTTATTTTGGAGCAACGGAAATTAAAGGACAGGTTTCTTTCCAATTGTTTTAATGAAAAATTAGAAGCAGTAGTTTAAAGAACTAACGGTTGACATTTCTGTTTGTAACGTTAAGTTTTTGTGTTCTTAATACGTTTTATTATTTGCGAGATTAATTTGATTATAGTAAAGTGAAGCACAATCTTATTTTGATGTCGAGTATAAGATGAGGTCAGTGTCTAACCTCAAACTTTAGGTACTTAGTGTTATGATTAGGTCTAGCATTCCAATTATCTCAACATCTGTTCAAAACTGCTTATAGTCTACTTGAAAAAAAAAGGAAATCAGTCGGCTTTGAATATACTTTGTTTTTGTGATAAAAATGATATCGTACAATTTAATGATTACAGTTCAACATGGTGAGTCAGAACGAGCTGCCGGCCTGCAAGTTGTTGATGTCATGCCCGGTGGCGTAGCAGGTGTCGTTACTGCCTACCGTGAACACCTGGTGCAGCACGTGGTGTGGACACGTTGTTAATCCGCTGAGCAGTTCACATTTTTGTTGGGCTATTTGAGGTCTGAGCTAATTGGTGAAACTAATGTTGTTTTGTAGCCATCGAGGGTTTATTCCCTTTCGATTATTTAGAGTTAAAAAAAAATGGAGGAAGAAATGCAAAATTGAAACTAAATTAGACATCAATGTTACAGTTACGCAAGTTTAAAATAAACAAGTTTTATTAAACGCATTGAGATCGGTTATAATAATTTCTGAAAGGTCATGATGAAGGTCATGATGAAGGTCACGATGAAGGTCACGGTGAAGGTCATGGTGAAGGTCATGATGAAGGTCACGGTGAAGGTCACGGTGAAGGTCATGGTGAAGGTCATGGTGAAGGTCATGGTGAAGGTCATGATGGTGGTCATGATGATGATCATGATGACTGTCATGATGATGGTGATGATAATAATTTCTTATTATTTGGGCTGTCAATAGTTTCAGTTTGACTTTTTTAGTTCAATTAAAATTGTAAGTTTTATTGAAATTAATCAATTAGTTTGCAATCGTGGAATGAAACTTTTTACATTTTTGTTGGGTTCAGTTTTCTCAGACTACATACACCATTTATCATTCGTAGTCGTAGGTGTAAAATCGGATCTATTTTTCCGTCTCAGTGCGGCCACGATTGTGAGTGGCGTTCGTTTGGTTTAATGGTGTATGTGGTCAAGGCGTTTAGATTGTGCGACAGCCATGTAGGTGGTTGTTAAGACTCAGTTGCTGGGTGTAGCATCTGGAGTATTGTAACTGCTGTGAGTACTGCAACCCATTTGTTGGTTTGTTGAAGTGTTTCATTTGACTATTGTAGAACTGTGTCGGTTACTGGCTAGTAAAGTAGTAAGTACATAGTTAGACTGACTAGTCTATTTCGAATGTTAATGAAGTTGATTTTATTCCCTGGGTTGATTAAACGAGTACCTTAAGAAAATATGATTCTGAATTGCGGCATTAAAATCATCTATTAACTACTTTAAATGCGGAAAGGGTAATTTTTAAATTTAATGAGTTCTAATCATCAGTCATGTGAGCTTTCAATGGACCGAGAGCAAGTCCGAGGGATTGAGCGTAATCGAATAATCGCATCGGAAGTTCCGGAGCATGTAAAAGGTGCACGTGGACTGCTTTTTATGTGCAGTATACTCTTTGCGAGGAGTAGCACTTACGCGGCTGAGATGGTTAACTTCTGATAGGTTATTGGATCCTAACAATCCGATGGACTGAAATGAAATCGGATGGTTATAATGTAACCTGGTTGAGTAATTTACGTTTTTGTTTGAGTCGAGAGGTTGACTAATTTGAATCATTCATTAATTGAGATCATTTTGGCAATGCCACAAAATAAGTTATTGTTGTTAAACGGGATGAGGTGACTATGTCACAATGTGAGTTTCCGATAGACATAAACGTGACTTGTGTTTCCTTAATTTTGATTTTACTGGTAACTGAAACTGAGCTGGTGGCACTATCAAAATTGTCTAACAAATTGAAGTTCATAAATGATTGAATACAGATAACATTTTGTTGTTAATGAAAATGCTAGAAAGCCAAGTACCACGTGAAGTAGATGAAGATTGTTGTGGCATGAAGGATGAGGTTCTCAGTTCGGTTGGTCGACCGTACCAGAGGCTTGATCGTAGCCGTAGCCCGTTAGAAGTCGGTGTCTACCTTTGAGTAGTCCGTGGGTACGCGGTGCGCGATAAGCTCTGGCGGAGGTCGGGTCTTGTAGAGACCGTAGAGTCATAGGGTTGACTCGGCGATCCCTTGGGGATGCGCGTAGTGTGGTTATGTGATAACCAATAGGCCACGAATGAGAGACCTGCTTCCGAAAGTTTGCCGTCATGTGTTTTACGTAAAAGGTGGCTATGAAAGCCAGGTGGTACTTGTCTGGTCTTGCATTTAAATTGGTGGTAATGAATTGACTTTAAGTGATCCTAAATTCAGTGGCAAAGAATAAAATTATTTTCCTTGAGTTGAGTTGATTTTACGTAGACAGATAATTTGGTCAGGAGTAACCGAGTGGTGACAAAGATTACTGATGTACGTGTTTGTTTCAGATACAAGCGAGGACGCTTGTCTTGTCAGTATGGCCGTGTCGGAGATATGAGTTACTAAATCTAGAAAACGATAAGCAATGTTTTGCTTGGAGTGGTCTTTGCTTGGTCCATGCAGGTTTGCAGGTAGATGATACCAACCTATGAACAGGTGGCTGGTGACCTGACAGTATAAAAGGTCACTACTGCAGTGTTCATCAATTCATTCCCGTGTTAGACATAGAACGATTCACTCTTGTCTTGTTATGTGAAGGGTTTACATTCTTATGAAGGAAGTTATTTCTATGGAGTATGCATCTATGCATGGACGCAAGCTTAGAACTCTCCATTCGTTTTCTACTACTGCGTAGATGCGTGGATACAAGATTCTGAGTGCTGTTGGTGGCGAGTAACGAGAAGCTAGGAGGCAGATAACTGGAATCTTACCCCTCTTAGCTCGGCTGTCATTAGAGTTCCCGATATATATATAACATACCGATTCACTAAATGAAATAATAGGTACCAACATAATGGTATTAAAAAATCCTCGATATCCGAATGTATACGGTACCCGAGTTAATTAAGGGCTCACCAAATGCGCTGCCACCTAGTCGGTAAATGCATTTGGCAATGTTTAATGGATACTTGATTTCTGATCGGCGATGGCTGTGTCCGGATACCCGTCATACAGTTGTCGTCGTTTGAAGGATAATTCGAAGGGATTCAGGACAATGTGTTGAGCTCTCCTGCCTGTGATATTGAATAGTTGTTTTCCGTAATCGGGAATTAAGCTTTGTGGGAGAATCAAACTAAGAATTGTTTTAAAACGGTGGAAAAGCATTTTAAAACCCTGTAATGATCTGGTTGATTAGCAATATATTCTTAATATTTTGAGATAATACGTTTAGATAATTACCATAACTATCCAAATTGGCGGGAGAAATGTGACGACCGGGCCGATTGGAGGATGAGAGGGGAGACCTTTGCCCAGCAGTGGGACACTAAACCAGGCTGATAAAAAAAAGAAATTTATAAAACTTTCTGTAGGAATAGGCAAAATCGGGTTGGGCAGAATATAATTATTGTTTCTTTTGCACCGATCCGAATTAGGTACCATGTAGGAGATAATTAGTATCTTTAAATTTAAAATGTCTCTGAATATGCCGTATATTATTGATGTTACTTAAATCTAAGCTTAATCAATCTTTATCAAAACTAGTTCAAACAGATGCATATTGCATATATTATAAGCAATTCATTGGGTATTGGCACGATGAAGCGTAATACCAGAGTTTACGATCCGCGTTGAGGCACCTACCTTGCTGCTTAATTAATCGCCGTCGATTTTCGTGAATTCCTGCAAGATTCGAAACAACCACCGTTTAGTGTTTGTGTGGAAAATGAAGGCGTTTGGCAACTAAATCCGCTCATACATATCAAGTGCCTGTAATTTCTGGACAAGCTCTGATATCGTGTTCGTACACGGTTCATTGTTGGTTAAAGTATTAGATTCTAATTTATTCGTAATTTACGTAATCAAAATTCGATACGGGAAATTAACAAGCCTCAAAGCAGGTCTGGTTAAATTAAAAATTCCTGTGTTTCACTTCCGTAGTGTGATATTATTAATAACTTTGTATCGACCTCGTGACGGCGTGTACGGCTAAATAATATTGTTAAATAAGTATCAATATTTATTAAATTCTGTAGTTGCAAGTACTCGTCCAATATTTTTTAGGGTTCCGTAGCCAAAATGGCAAAAACGGAACCCTTATAGATTCGTCATGTCCGTCTGTCCATCTGTCCGTCTGTCCGTCTGTCCGTCTGTCACAGCCGATTTACTCGGAAACTATAAATGCTACAGTAACGAAATTTGGTAAGGATATGTGTTGTATGAACCGCTACAGTATTATGATACTAAATTGTAAAAAAAAACCATTGGGGTGGGGGCCCTCCATACATGTAACCGAGGAATAGATTTTTTTTTTAGTTGTATATTATAAGCGTGAGGGGTATTAATAGAAAGGTCTTTGAAAATGATATAAGGTTTATAAATCTTATTCTTATTTAAGCAAATCGTTTTCGAGATATCAGCTCTCAAAGTCTGAAAAATGTGTCCCCCCCCTCTATTTTTTAAACTACGCGATAAAAAATTCAAAAAAATATATATGTTACGCACATTAATAAACTCTATCAACGATTTTTAGTTTCGTTAAATTATCTCTTATAGTTTTTGAGGTACGTTAATTTAACTGTATTTTTAAATGATAAATTGATAATGGTACGGAACCCTACGCGCGCGAGTCCGACTCGCACTTGGCCGGTTTTTTTTTGTTTTTCTTAGACATAAAATATATACGCACTCCATTGTACTTTAACACATTCCCTGTGCAATGTGCATATATATACCTATATCACATAGCTGCATTTAATAGTACTATTAACGAAACACGAGCATAATACTTATTATTTATTATACACGACCATCAATTCAAGCAAAGGCATAATAATTCAATATTTTACGTACTAGCTAAGCAGCTAAAGCAGCATCAACTTGCTTACAAGTATCGGCTATAAAAAGTGATCTTTTTTATGTGTAGTAGGCCTAGGTACCTTTGACCACGATCATACCTGCTGGTAAGTGATGATGCAGTCTACGGTGGAGCGCGCTTACCTATGAGATATCTATTCACTCTTGCCTTGAAGATATTCAGATTATACACATGCGGAAACACAGATTTACTACTATTAGTACTTATCAACTTCAGAGAATATTACATGGTTATACTGGTGGAAATTCTTTAAAGAAAAATAGCATGTGAGCATTGTGAGGTAACTATACACAGGATACCTATGTGCTGAAATGACTGATTATAATTAAAAAATAATAATGTGTTTATATAGTAATACTTTTTATTAAAATAAAAAAGTATTATCTAAATTGTATCCCAGCGTTAAATTATTTCTAAACAACTTAGAACTTCTAATAAGACAGAGGATGTCTCAAAATTTCGGCTATCGCATTGAAGACGTTTAAAAACGGTCTGAAAGCTTCGCGCTGTTACGAAAATCGCCTCCGGGCCGACCTTCTTTCGGGATAGAGCCTGCGGAACTTCTTGTTCCGGTACAAAGCATTTTTCTTTTGGTGAAATTTCGTCTAAAGTATTGTCAAATGGGTCACCAGTAAATTGAGCTATCAGATAAAATATACTTTAACGAAATAGTAAAATTGTGTTTGAAATGAAAAGGAAATTATAGCTTGAACTAAATAAGTATAAAGCGGGTTAGACTGGTATACTCGGAGAAATATAAATTGAATGTTTATTTTTACTATAATGTAGGTAGAAAGTTACCAATTTATATTTCACGAACTATACACGAATACACGTAGTCATAA
This sequence comes from Thaumatotibia leucotreta, assembly GCA_025490895.1. Taxonomy (NCBI): domain Eukaryota; kingdom Metazoa; phylum Arthropoda; class Insecta; order Lepidoptera; family Tortricidae; genus Thaumatotibia; species Thaumatotibia leucotreta. The sequence goes on along the minus strand of JALPQI010003688.1, from coordinate 3,488 downwards.
TTTCGTTCGAGAAATGGGCCCCAAGTCATAAAAAAATGTGTACAGTCAGGGGTATAAATATATATTATACAATTTTAGACCTTATGCTCCAGTCAGAAGTAAAAAAATGTATACATATATTTGCCCTTGACTGTACGAAGTAACAGAAGAAATAGAAGAACAAAAACTGATCATCTATTAGAAATAAATATTCTCATTTTAACTTACTGGATGCTTAGCCAAGTTGCCAATCGCTAGCGCTTGCTAGCGCATCGTCGTTTTCCCTCTCTGTCACTCCTTCATATTAGTGCGACAAAGAGGGAAAACTACGTTACGCTAGCAGGCGCTAGCGATTGGCAACTTGGCTAAGCACCCTGTTCAATCAAACAAAGTTACTACCAATTTTAAATATTATAATATACGTAAACATTATTCGATTTAGTTCTATGTACAATTTGCTTTGCACGAGGAACCCACTTTATTTTATTACAAATAGAAAAAATAGTTTTTATTTTCCATTTAGGCCGTACAGAAATATTTAATCCATCGAATTTTTTAGCAAATTCCAGCGACATTTTAAACCAGGTTAATCGATCTGCATGAAAAGTGGTCGCAACACAACTCATCCAATATTAAAAGATTTGCGGTTGCATTAAACGAATACAATTTATTATTGTTAGATGTCGTTACTTTAAACTGAATTCGTCCTTTGTGCATATAATGCATATTATGATTAAATGTTAGATTAGTATTTTATGTGACTGGTTCATAATGCCTAATTATGAACAGTTGCATACATAACTTTATCTACATGCATATAATAAGTTTTCTACAATATGTTTATTTTTGTGGCAGCAAATTATTGGTCACGGTTGTATCGGCGTCCCGGATTTCTGGTGGTGTTTCACACATTTCAACATCACTGTCTTCGTCGTCATAAATAATTTTTCAGTGTAAATATTTCACAACGAACTCGATAATATTTAACTTTCAAGTCAACAGTCCAAAAAAGTTGGAGGTTTGAAACAATTCAAACAAAACAAATGACTGAACTGACATTAGTTTTTTTTTATTCATAAACCAGGTAAGGTCTTGAGTCGATATCGATTCTCAAATCGAGTCTCAGTATTCGAGATTTAGAAGAATGTATGGAATATGAATTTTAATGTGAATGAAATTACAAATCGATTAATTCGATAATCGAAATTAAAGTTTGTTTTTTCTTTTTAACAGAATGTTCGAAATTTAATTGTGATTAAGATATCGGTTGCGATATCGTAAAGTAAAAATTATGATACACCCACAGATACAGATTTCTTAAAGTAGGCTATTTGCTTACCGCCGCTAAACATATTGTAGACAACTTATGATATGGATGTAGATAAATTAATATTACATTACGGCAATATATTGCAAAGCGGTTTCCTCTTATTGAAACATAAATTATGCATGTCATGTACGTATATGAATAATCTACACGGTGCCCATGAGGAAGGGGAAAAAAAATCAACAGCGGATTTCTGACCAAATTTGAAGTTAAAAATGTCATATGAAGTTTTCTGAATTGAGTCTATCTTAAGAGAAACTTATATTTTTTCCTTAAACCGTTTTAGCCCGTTACGCTATGATAAACGCATTTTAGGAAACGATTTTGTTACCATGTTGTTTTAGTCCTGTCACACTTAATTGACAGACATCAAATGAACAAACAAAATCTTTAATTACCTAGCAAATAAAAAAAACTTTTTTTTGCAGATTTGACCAAAACTCACTTAACATTTTTTGCTTCTTTTAGTCTCAGGAATATACTGTTAAAATTTTTCCCTTTCCTCACGGGCACCTTGTATAATGTTAAGTTATTATAAGTTGATAAGCATAATGTATGTACACATAGTAGATAAATAGATAGATGCCTACCTAATGATAGGTAAGAAACTTAATTAACTAACAACGCATCAGTATTGCGCTGCAGCGAAGAAATGTCGCCTGCATCCTCGGTACAATACCACAAGGGCCAATCGTAAATATAGGTTAGGTTAATTAGATTTAATTGATGTATAACATATAAATTGTATAATTTTGAAAATAAAGACCAGATTAAGTCTTGATTTAATTTAATCTAGTAAAGTATTTGTTCAAGAAATTGTTCTGAACAGGATCCGATCATCAAGTTGCTATTTCAGTAAACCGATGTTTCAGTTATTTCCCTTATGCATCGCCTGTCAGGGAAGGCACATTTCACTGTACACTTAATCTCGACCGAGACCAATACAGAAAAATGTGTGCTGATTCCGTTTCTGTTTACGTAACATCTATATTCAAAGCTGGTAGAAAAATCGGTCCAACCGCAGCAGCTCAGCTGTTCGGTTCCAGCCAGTGTTTATGCTGAACCGGCATGCTCCAACGGTTTCTGCGACGACAAAATGCACTCACGTCTTCGCGGCACTCAGCTCCGAATTTGAATGCACTAATATTGGCCCTCGAAGTCTCGACAGGCTTTTAAGTTGCAGTGCTTCAAAGATTTTTTTATTGTTTAAGAGTGGTTTTGAAAAACCTGGATTCAGTAATATTTTTTAACTTAAAATGGTTTGCTATTTTTCCGTGATATTTATTTACCTACATAAACAAGCTTTGGTGAACTTTTATTTCTATTGGCTTAAAAAAATATTTCTGATATTTTTATCCTGGAGATGACATAATTGTACTGAATCAGTATGATCAAGTATAGATCCATAAGAAGTATAGATTCAGTAGTACTGGGTGCTTAGACAAGTTGCCAATCGGCAACGCTTAATCGTCAATCGTAAACGAAAGGCAGCTAACGGTCTTTGTCGCGTGAAAGACTAACAGAGAAGGAAAACTACGATACGCTACTAAGCGTTAGCGATTGGCAACTTGGCTAAGTATCCTGATATGTCTCAATTTATGGATCTACCCACTTCATGGCTCTTTTCCTACGGACTAACGTCAGAGAGACGGACGGACAAAGCAAATTTGTTTATTTTTAAAATGCAAATTTCATCTTTTGCAACTATGATCTATTATTTTATCCTCTGCACGTAAGGGTAGGTGGTTCTAATAATAGTATACGTATTCTAATTCTGACAATAAGTTGGCTGCGTGCAAGGGCCAATTTAGGGCGTCGCAATTCTGTCACAGCGCGGTTCAAAGGTATTTCCCGGAGGCCGAGCTGGAGCTACGTGAGCACTTATCCCAAATTAGTAGGAGTTTCTCCCGGCGTGGATCCATCGAGTTACACGCGATGGAGCGTAAGATCCGCTTGCGCCAAGTTAAACCGATCCTGTCTAAGCGGGCGCGCGCAGACATCCGTCGCGGTCCCGTCCCGGAACACTCCAACCGAACATAAATAGAAATTAGTGGGATGCTTTTAGAACTTCTGTACAACACAACGACATCAATTAACTGGAATTATGCTAATTAGAACCGAGAATATTCAATTACAGCGAAAAGACAAATGGGTTGAAATGTCGTTGTTCATAATTGATTTT